>PVJX010003552.1:0-107228 GCA_004027295.1 Dolichotis patagonum | reverse complement strand
TTTCTTCCAACACTTTGAAGTTACCATCCCATTGTTTCTGGATTCCATTATTTTCAGTTACTTTATGTCTTTTAAGGAAATGGCTCCACTTTTTTTATGGTTACTTTAGCGCAATTTTCATATATATATATATTTTTTTAACGTTTTTGTCATGCTAAACCTGTGTGTGTGTGTGTGTTTGCTTTCCTTCTCGGAATAGGTAACTGTGTTTTAAGTCTGGATTCACGTTACTAAAGTAACTTGAAACGAAGACCAGCCTTAAAGAGTACCTGAGCAGACAAACCAGCTCAATCTCAGTGACCTAACTCTTGCTTGATTTGCAAATATGAGTAAAATTTGAGTTATTTCTTATAAATGTCTATGTTAAACAAAAACAGAACTTAAATTCAATCAATTCACTGTAGCTGTCAACTTACCAAAATATAGCAGCTTTCTAATAGGGTAGACCAAATAAGACACCTGTGTAATTGTAACCAATCACAAATTCTCTTTGCTTACTTCTTATCCTTCCTGTGCCAGCCTCTGCCTTGTACCCCTTCTGTGGACTCTCATTGCACTTCCGGTTTGGGTCTGCCAAATAATTAAATTGATTTTGCCCATGTAAACTCTTTGAAATTTTATCATGCCTCCATTTACTTTTTAGCGATGTCTTTCATTGGTTTTAGAGAACTTCTGTGTAGTATCACTTCAAATATTGTTTCAGTAATATTCTTCATACTTTTGAACTACATTTAAATATAGACTTTATTATTGCTGCCTAAAGCTTCTTTTATTTCATCCTTTCATCTTTTTATGCTTCACCTTTGAGAATTGCTTCTGACTTATTACCAGTTTACTAATGATACACCTTTATGTTCATACTTACATGTTCGTGGATTTTTGTTAGACATATCTATTGTTTTTAATTTCAGTTTTATATTTTAAATATTACTTTTCTCCATGGGTAGTTATATTCTGTACTGAAATCTGTCATCCTGTCATCTAATTTCCAACACCATATAAACTTTTATTTTAAAAACTTCATGTCTGCTAAAATCAATACTGAACCACCTGTGTTTTTTTAAAAAAATTTTCCCCACCCTCTTATAGATAGGTTAAACTATCTAGTTTTTTTCTCCTGATTTACCAGTAATGTTTCACTTAAATCCTGTTTTAAAAATAAAAACATTGTAGAGAATTTTAGATAGAGTTGTCTTTGGAAGAGCTTCTGTTGCTTGTGATAGGAAGTTAAAATAGGACATAGTAATTTTAATCCAAAAATCCAATTGCACAATGAGTTCTCAGTCTTTGTAAGACTTTCTCTATTCCTGATTCATCCCTAGTCTAAAGTTCTCAACAGGCATCCTCTGGTGTTTAGCAAAGCTGGTCTTCCAGTTATTTCCTTTCAGTCTTGCCTTGGAAATCTTTGCTAAGCTCTCTCTTAACTCCCACCCAAGAATCATCAAATTCCTTAATCAGAAAAGCGGTATGAAATTAATGTCAAACTCACTTCTTTAAATTACTTGTCTCCAGGGTCTCAGCTAAAGTCCTGTGTATTTTTTTAGCTTTCTGGTATTTTAAATGCATATTTATTTATTTATTTATTTATTTTGTACTGGGGATTGAACTCACAACCTCACGCTTGCCAGGCAAGTGCTTGTGCCTCTGAGCTAAATCCCCAGCTGTAAATGTACTTTTAAAAACACATATTCTAATTGTTGTTAGTGGAGAAGTTGGTTTGAAACCAGCAACTTTCATTACTATAAAAATAAATTTATGATTATTAATCCTTGAAGTACAGTACACGCAAATTTTCTGGAACATCTCTTTATGACAGCTTTGCATAGAGGAATAATCTGGATGCTGTATCAAAATTAGATAGAATCTTTTTGACTGCAAGCTTGGTGTGTAAGTTCATCTAAGTTTTGTTTCTTTTCTATGAACGTCATTGATATCTGAGATTTTCTTTTTACCCAGTGCTACAAAAGAAAATGTATATGGTTTCTTTGCTTGTATTTACCATTCTTGATTTTATTTTACAAAGATTTACAGGATGATGAATAGAGAAATTAGGACTTTAGAAGGCCAACTTTGAAAAGGAGTCTGATTTCATTTTCATTTTAAATGGATCACTCTGGCTATTGGGTGGAACATCATTTCAAATAGCAAAAGACGGGAATGAATCTAAATGTACATGAATACAGAATGGCTAAACAAATTATGATAAATGCATTTAATGAAACATAATAGCAATTAAAAATAATTAGGAAGCTTTCTATGTAATGACATGAAACTATTCCAAGAATTATTGAATGGGATAAGCATGGCGTAGAACTATGTGTGTGGCATTACTGCAATCATTTGTGTGAAATAAAGAATATGTATACATATTTTTAATTACTATATAAACTATCTTTGAAAACTAATATAAAAACTAATGAAAGTTATTAGTTTCTAGAAAAGGGACAGCTAAGAAATGAAACAAGGTCACTGAAAAACAGTCCTAAAATGAGCATTAACTTTTTAGTACATACACATCTGTTCTGTTGGATAGTATATTGGGGCATATGTTTCCTACTCAAAAAATTTTAAAAGAAAACATGCACTTTACTACTCTGTAATAAAATTATTTTTCTTTGTAGGTATTGCTACACTGTCCATTTTTAAGTAGATACATATTTTATATAATGATAATCAGAAAATTTTGTGTTCTTTCTGGCCATGTTTATTAGGCAGCTTTTTGTCACCATAACAGAATACCTGAAATAATCTTCTTATAAAGGTAGATAGATAATATTGGATCAGAAATTTGAAGGTTCTGGTCTTGACTAGTTGGTCCCAATGTGTTTGAGTCTGTGGTGTGGCAACACAGTAAAACCACTCACTCATAGCCAAAGAATGAAAGAGAGGAAAGGGATAGGGTTCTACTATCTTGTTCAAAGGCATCACCCAATGACCAAAGACCTCTCGTTATGCCTCACCTTCTAACGTTTCTACTGCCTCCCAGAAACATCACCTGGGATCCAAATCTCTCTCTCTCTCCCCTCCCCCTTATTTCCTTCCTTCCTTCCTTCCTTCCTTCCTTCCTTCCTTCCTTTCCTTCCTTTTTAAGACAGGATCTTGCTATGTAGTTCAGGGTGGCCTTGAACTCACTATGTAGTCCAGGATGGCCTCAAACTCATGGTCTTTTGCCTCAGTCTCTCAAATGTTGGGATTACAGGTGTGTGCTGTCATCTCTGGCTTGCATTCCAAATCATTAACTCATGGGTCTTTGGCAGTCCATATCCAAACTGTAGCAATAATAAAATATTTTTTGTTTTTAAAATATTGGTTTTCATGTTTCTTTAAAAATTTTCATAATGTTTGTTTAGCTTATTTACCACAATTTACTTTCTCTTTTCTCAATGTTGATCATTTTATATATTTAAGTATTTTCTTCCAATATGGTTATGAACATCTTTGTGAACTTACACACATTTGGTCTTTATAATTAGCTTTACTACTTTATAGTTATTTGATATAGTTGAAGGAAAATAAAACAAGCACTCTATGGAGCTGAAAAAGGTCAAAAATGAATATAGATGATACTTTGAGATATTTGTGATAAGCACAGCAATTTTCATTCATTCTAACATTTGTCCATATGGGTAAAACAAACAGAATTATTGCTCTTTAAATATACGTTCTGCGAAAATTGAATTCACAGGAAATAGTGCACTTAAAGAATCATTAATTATTACCTAATTACTTGCACCACTGTGGCATGGACAGAAAAGTGCTCTGTGATGATGAAGTTGTCAATTACAGTTTATAATTAAGGGGCCAGGTGCATGTTTAACTTAACAAGATAAATATCTGCCCAGATGTTGTTTGTCTGCTGCTTCATTACCAGGTAGGTTAGAAGATTTTCATAAACTAGAAAGACTATTAAATGCATAACCTTGCTACATGAAGAAACCTTTTGCAAACCTGTTACTCTTGCCCATGGTCATTTATGAAGGCTGCTCACTGGAGTTCTGAGAGGGCTGAAGGTGTAAGAACATCTATAAAATACCACTTTTGCAGAGTCTCAGTTAAATGGCTATATGAACATAAAAAAGAACAAACTACAAAAGTACTGCAAATTAGAGAAGTTGTTTCCTTATACTAGAAACATGAAGGAACATTTCATAAAATTTAAAATTCTAGTTTAAAGGAAGACAATAAAGAATCAAAGAATGCAAGATTCTTGGATGTAAGAGAGAAGACGTTGGCAGAATTATAATAAGTCTATTAAGGAGGAGCGGCTCAAAGGATAGACTGACTGAAGGAAAATAGAAAACAGACCACATCAACTCTTGTATTATTTTGCTAGGGCTGTTACAACAAAACACTGCACACTGGCTGGATTAATCCACAGAAATTCATTTTCTCAGCATTCTGGAGGCTAGAAGTATAAGAGTAAGGCATTGGCAGTGTTGGTTTCTCCTGAGACTCCTGTTCTTGGCTTGCAAACAGCTGCCTTTCACTGCCTTTCCATGGCCTTTGCTGTGTATATGGATCTCATGATGTGCCTTTTCCTCTTCATATAATGACATCAGTCATAATGAAATTACTGTCCCACACTAATACCTCACTCAACCCTATTACCTTTCAAAGTCCTATCTCCAAGTCAGTAATATTTAGTGTTTTGACATATGACTTTTGAGGGACACAGTTCAGTTCATATTTCTCTTTTTAAAACTCTCCCAGAGACTCCTTGATGTCTTTCAAATGGCATACAACAACACTTACAATCTGGTTTAGTGTGGTTTATGCAATCTTTTCTCCTTTTGTGCATTTCACTGCAGCCACATTGACAGGTAAACCTGAAACCTTGGTATAAAATGAAGCATAGTCCCACTTCAGAGTCTTTAGCAGTGGTTTTCTGTCCTTGGGATAGCTGCAGAGTGAGCTTTCTCACTGGCACAAGGGCCCTGTTCAGAGAACTCTGTGCCAATTTTGTCCTTTTTCACTATTACACACAAAGTTCAATTCAGTGTCACTTTCTTTGCTTTTTCATTTTCTGTGCCTTGTTATTTTCTAGAATCTGTATATTCTGGTATGATTTTTAAAATTATTATCTGTGTGTGCCTAGAAGATTTATGCAGTAATTGATTTACATGATGTCAGAGATTTGGCTTTTGTGTTTCTATTATAGCAGCTAGAAAGAGAATATATGATTTATTATAAAGAAAGACAATTTGACAGCCAATGACAGCAATTGTAGAAGACAGAAAACAATGGAATATTTTCAATTTGTTGATGGAAAATTATTACCAACTTAGAAAATGACTTTGCAAGGCATTTTCAAATAAACCAAAACAGAAGTAATTCCATTTCAAGAGAAATTCCTTAAAAGAATGTTGGTTCAGGTAGAAAGGAAAGGCCGTAGAATGTCTTTAGTTAAAAATACAAGAAGAAAAGGCAAGAATAAATAACTTTTAAAAATAAGTCTACACATCCAAATACATATTATTTATAAATAATAGTCGTTCATTTATAGAGTTAAAAAAGACAATTTAAATATAAATAAGTATAAAATTCCAAGCCATTGTAATAGCAAACACAGATTAAGAAAAGAATGAAACAAAGCTTATCAACTATCAGAATGCTGGAAAAAAAAGACAAATGAAGTTTAGAAAACTGAGACAAGTAAGAATCAATTACACAGATTGTGGAAATCAGTCAAAATATGAATCCCAATAAAATATGAATCTCCATAAATGTAGACAAAATCCATCAATTAAAAGATGAAATTTTTCAGACTGGATTAAAATTTTAAAATATGGGTATTTATATTATTCACAGGGGAGAAGGAAGAAGAATATTGAAAGACTGACAACGAAAAGATAGAAAAAAATATACCAAGACTCTCACCAAATGTTCTCTCTAATTTTTGGACTCTAAAAAGATGACAAGTAAGTAGAGGAAGACCATTATTAGATAAAAGGAATGAAAGAAAGGAGAGGAAGGAGGGATGCAAGACTGGGTAATAGGGGGCAAAATAGGATCAAAATATTTTATACACATTAAAACCTAACAATACAGTCAGAATTCTTTGGTTGCAAGAGAAAGAAACCCAGTAAAAATTAAACCAAGACCTAGAGGACTTACTGAAGCTGCCTAGGCAGTGGAAAGAGAGGGTGGGACTGGTCTTAAGGATGACACGTTCGTTCAGAGACTGGAAGCCTGCAAGTATGTTGCTGGTATTATGTTTCATTCCCATTCTTCTCCCATTGCTTCTCCACATGGTGAATGTTATTTGTGTCTGGCTGTCCCTTGGAAGCTTCATGCAGTCATGTGAGAGGCGGCAGGTTTTTCAGAAGTGGCTGAGTCTAGAGTTTGTGATTGATTCACAGTCCAGTGTTGGGATAAGGGTGTCAGTGCTACACATACCCTAGGAATGGTAGACTAAATACAATATAAGGGACAGAAATAAGCTTGTTTTTCCTTTTTGCTTTTGCTGTCTTCTGTTACCATGTGCCACCCTGACTTGGGTCCAGCCAGTTTTGGACTGAAACCTCTAAAAACTGTGAGTTAAATAAACTTTTCCTCCCTTAACTTTGGGCGTTGGATATTTTGTCTCAGCAATGAGGAAAGTAACTAATAAAGTGGAGACATGAGCTACCCACTTCAGATGCATGCATATCTTCCCAGTTCAGTGGGCACAGCAAAAATACCTACTGTGTGCCCACTGCCTTGCAGCTTATTCCCAGGACAAAGAAATATGGCAGCGACTTGCCTCCTGCTGTTAGTTTGGGGCCATGTGGTCAATAAAGGCTACATGAAAGAAACAAGAGTCACGTGTGGTTGGAGAGTTTTAGGGCAGCAAGGGTTCTGTATGCTCTCTCTTTCTTGCCTGGTGAACCTTCAAAAACATCAAGGTTATGAGAGACAAAGAAAGTTTGAGGAACTGTCATAAACTGGAGAACACTAAGGGGATATTATTCAGTGAAAATATAGGCTCCTGGATTGCATCCCAAGACATTTGAGGAAAAAACAGCCAAATTTCAACAATGTTTGGAGTTTGGTTTATGATATTATGCTAGTATTAACTTTCTGTTTTGATAATTGCATGGCAGCTATGGAAAAAGTGGAAAAAGAATTATTATGTACATGGCCAAACTTTCCACAAAAATCTAATCATTACGTGATGCAAAAATGTACTACTTAAAAAAAAGGTATAGGTATAATGGAAACTTGGGTGAAATGTATCCTGGAAGCCTGTAACTTTTTAAACTGTTGCTTCGTAACTATAAAATTATTTCAAAATAAAACATTAAAATGTATATGTCCTCTATTCCTAGGATTAATTTGTTGGATTAAAAAACACCACATACAAAAAACTTTGGCTTATATATTTCTTTGTAAGTATTATAAACTGTCACTTTATTACTTTGGGGGGATATTACTTGTCAAAAATAAAATGACAATCTGATTTTCTTTCCCTTGCCATTGATTCAGTCTTTTTGTATGAATATGCAAAAGATGTTCCATTTTACATTTTTTGAAGTTTGATAAAATTCCAGTATCTTAGTGTTGATCATTCTGAATAAATTTTTCTGACAGTGTGTCCTTTCAATACGGAATATTAAATTTTGAAATTTATTATTTCAGTAAAGTTCTCCCTCTCCTCAACTTTTCATTTTAAAAAAGTTGTAAATATTCAGAAAAATCGAAAGGACAGATAGAAAAGTGAGCATCTATATATACTTCATCTATGTTTGCTAATTGCTAACATTTTAACTACTTGGCTCTATATCTCTATATGTGTGCTATGCATTTATTTACATTTGGTAAAACTGTTTGAGAGGAAGTTGCTGATATGATAACTTCTCATACTATAGTTACATATTTCATCAGGAATTTTATAAGCAGTGATATTCTCTTACTTATCTCAAAATAATTATTGTATTACAGTAACACTGATAAACATTTTTTCTAATACATCACACTCAAATTTCCTCATTCAACAGTACCCTTAATAGCTTTTTACTACAATCTAGGTTGCAATAATCATACACTGTGCTTGGTTGTTGAGCTTCTTAAATTTTCTTTAATCTAAAACTTTTCCTGTAAGCAGACAGGACTGAGTCATTGAAAATACTCAGGATTCTACAGAATGTACTCCCAAAAGGTCTTAGGAAAGCAGAGGGTACAGCACAGCAGGAGAAAGACAGCAAAGACAAACACTGAAAAGGTCTGAGACCTCAGGCCACAGCTTCTGGGCCTGTTGTTCATGTTGGATGTGCTTCACCTTTAGCTCCTAAACCACCAAAGTTTATGAGCCAGGTGTGGTAATTAAGCACCTGTAATCTCAACACTCACAGGACCCGGAGGCAAGAAAATTACCATAAATTCAAGCCCATCCTAGGCTCCATAGTGAGTTCAAGTTCAACCTGAACTATATCACTAGACCACGTCTCAAATAACAACAAAGACATTTTTAGTCAACGAAGAGCATGAAATTACGTCTTTTAAAAAAAACAAACACAAAACACCAGCTACAATAGTTAATTATGCTAGGGTTTCTCTGCTACTTTTCCGGATGAAAGACTTGCCACAGCATTGCCTGTCAATCTGATCCTTCTGAAGAAGAAAGACTCTGCCTTTGAAAACTGTCATTGTATGAGAGTCTGAAAGACAGTATCAATATTTATTAGGGGACGCATATCCTTTCTGTCCTGTTGTATCATAGATTTTTAGGATAGCTAGTTATTCTACATTCCCTGTGCTTTTTTCAAGGGCTGGGTTAAAATTAAAGCTGTCAGCTATTCCTTGGGAGGAAAACAAAGTTTCAGTTACTCCTTCGACTGACTTGTCTGCAGAAGTACAGGAGCAGGTTTTTTTAAATCCCTGCTTTACAAAGGATTTCTTCTTCTCTTTCTTGTGTTTTGGTTGTCCCTGTGGTTCCTGGTGGTTGGGATCTGAAGGCTGGAAACACTGGCCATTTTTTCTGCAGCTCCATTCAACAAAAGTGAGGAAGACAAGGGTGTTATGCACTGAGCATAGGGTGAAATAAAGAACAGTGATCTATATAAACTGTATAGGAAAAAATAATACATTTGTGACTGTGAGAGAAAGAAACAATACAACTTTCTCTTTTCAAAATGAGTTTTGGAGAAGGATAGGTTAAGCCAAGGATATAAACAGAAGCTGCATGTCCAATTAGGAAAAGAAAATGTCTCAGTAGTCCATGTACATGGAAATGAGTACTAGAACAGATTTTAAAAGAACTAAGATGGCGTCTCTCTAAAAGACAATGCAATAATGAGTCAACATCCAAGTGTGCTGAGCTGTGTACTAACTGGGTATGATTCCTATTTTGGAGTCCCTGAGACGTTTCTAGGAAGTAGCATAGCAGGTTTGGTTTGTTGAATGAATTAAGGAGTGAGTGGATGGATTCAGCAGAACAAGGTGGATGCTGATTGTTTAAGCTACTTTCTTCATTGCTGAGACACACTGTGACTACTCACTTATACAAATAATGGGGGAGGGATTTATTTTGGTTCATAGTTTTAGAAGTTTCAGTCCATGGTTGTCATGCTCAAACACAGATGTGGCATAGTGGAAAGGCCTGCTGTAGAGGAAAGTTGTTCATGTCATGGTGGCTAGGAAGGAGAGAGAGAGAGAGAGAGAGAGAGAGAGAGAGAGAGAGAGAGAGAGAGAAAGGAGGAGCAGGGAGTGGGATATACCATTCCAGCTCATATCTGGCCTGGCACCACCTCCTTAGGGCAAATCAGCTATAGTGTCCCACAGACCAATCACCTTTCAAACATATGAGACTTCAGTGGCCATTTTAGATCTAGACCATAACAATGATGCGCCTCTGACCTTGTTCAAACTGATTTGTGCTCAGACTGAAGAACTGCTCAGGTGAACGGCCTGAGTGCCATGCTGCATGGGGATTTTGAAGCAATAAGGGAAAATTAACTTTCAAGAAGGAACGGTTAGGCTATAAACTTACCCCATGGCTGCTTCTAAATATTTGAAGCTTGAATAATTACAACTGAGCGTCAGCTTACAGATGGGCACCCATTCACTGCTCAGGGTGTTGGAGGAGCATAGAAATGCACGTGACTCTAACGCTGGCAGAACTCTCTGAACTCTCTTATGCTGGAAGGAAAATGAAGTGATTCCACATGCTTCTAAAAGGCAAACTGGGAATGATGATGGTAATTATCAGAGAGGGAAATTTTAGCTTCATAGAAGGAGTAAGGTCCTTACACATGGACCAATCCCAAACTGGAAGAGGCTTCTTAGGATGGCAAGGCTTCCTGTGGTCATTTCTGAGTGTCTGCACAATAAGGGGACCTAGAGGTCACATGACTAGCATTCTGGGAGAAACAGATATCCTGGGCAGGGATTTCTCAGTCCTCTTTCCCTCTCTTGATCTGTATGTTTTGGGGTCATAAAATTGGAGAGAAGAAAGAAAACAGAGAGGAGCCAAATAATAAAGGGTTAATAAAAGCATGAATTATATTTGATAACTTTTATGAAGAACATTTCAGTTGCTTGGGCATCTCTGGCAGTATTGATCTTAGGAAGCGATAACCTCTTATTTCTTGTTCACAGCTGAGAAAGCAGAGCTGAAGTACACTGCAGATGAACTAGCATCGGAGCCTGGGCTCTTTCTCTGTCCTTCAGATTCTGTGGCTTTGGCTACACACACCTTGTTTTAGCTCTTAATTTAGACCTGCACTGTGTGACTGCCAGGAAAAATACCTGCAAGGACTCCTGAAAGTGTGTGTAAATTTGTTGCCATTTATATTAGCTCATATGGATGTGTATGAAATGTTATCCAACTGAGAATTTGGGAGTCACTGTGGAAAATCATTTACACAAGAGTTTGCAACGTGGAGTCTATGTCTAAATTTATGCTTGACTATGCAATTGTGACTCTATGAAGAGAGCCTGTATCTTCAGTTGGGTTCTCAAAAGAATGACCCATAATCTCATAGTAGTTTAAAGCATACTACTTTAAACTCTCCAGCAGCTTCTGTTCTGAGAAAAGGTACTTCCCTGATAGAGACATTTATGCACAACCAGGAATCCACTACTTTAAAACAGAACAAACAAAACTTCAGCAATTGAGGTTATTAAACCAATTCATTCTGATTGTGGGAGCCATCTAGATGTAACTTGTTGGGAGTCACTTTACTAGGTGTTACAGACCTTTTGTGAGGAGGCATTTACGGGTTATATCTTTCTCCCTAAAGGAAGTAGGAATATGAGAAGAGCATCGGAACTGACTTGGATGTGGGAAGTGGGGATTGCTTGCTGGGTTTTCTCAAGCACCTTTTCCCTAGGCTTTTGAAATATTAAATAGTGGAGTCCCTGAGTGATCATTTTCTTCCCACAGCACTGCATTTTTACTGCCTGTGGTCCTGGCCTTGCATCCCCAAAGATTGCATGCCAGCAGAAACATAAACAACAAAATGGAAACCAGATAGATCAAAAGTAGTCAGATTTCCAAGCAGAAAAAAATCATCTCTGTTTCTGAGCATACAAAGACACCCTTACCATTCTTGCTGAATGATTCTGGTGCCAGATAACTGCAGGAGAATAAAGCTCTCCTTGCATAATAACCACATGCTCATTTGTGCTATCTGTTGAGATGATTCTTTGGCAGAAAAACTTTCACAGAAGCTTTTGGGAGAAGGGAGGGGTTGTTTTTATTAACTAGTTTTATATTAAGTATTTAATGATCACATTTCCATATTTATATTAACACTACATAAAATACAAATTCTACTTTGCCTTTTTATTAACAGTTCATTCTCTTGAAGAGAAAAATAAAATAAAATGAAATGCACTAGTGAAAAAATTGATTCAGCTTTTTTCCCCCTTGCTTAAGGATAGACAGTTCTTTTGTGTAAGTATCCATTTCTACCCTACATTAACTTGATATATGTACAGTTTGTAAACTGCTTTCATATTTATACATCTTCTAATCTTATGAAATACATATTTGCTCAGAAGAAAAATCATTTTCTCAGCAAAACATTACATTAGGTGGTCTTGCAAAAATGTGCCAACAGTAAAAAGATAATTCCATATTCATCTGAACAAGGTGGCTGATTAACATATTTTGGGGTCCCTCTTGGATATGCCATTGAATGATGGAAAGATGATGGGGCTCATTGTCAGCATCAGTTCTCAAAACAAATACCATGAGAACCCTCATGTGAAGGGGTAAAGAGCATGGGTCTTGGTGTGAGGGGACAGACAGTAACCAAGCATAGGGCACAGACAGTAACCAAGCATAGGGTACCAAGCATAGGGCAAGAAGGCCAAGGTCTGAAGTGAAGCAGGGCCAGCTGAGAGCTTTTGTCTCCACTGTTTTCCTATGAAGACCACTATTTATGTTCTTTATTGAAATCTGACAGTGCATTTTTCTTTAAAGAAAATAATATATTCTGAGTGTCAGATTTTTATTCCAGCAATGCAAAGTAGCAGAGGAAAGACTATGTGTAAAGACCACATGGCAGAGTAGCATTTCCACACTAGACAAGGGGGTCATTTTGTCTTGAAAAAGATGAACAGGAAGTTCTATAGGAAAGGTGAGAAAAGGCTGAGCATAATCAGGATCAGATCTTGGAGGATGTTGTGGCCATGGAAAGGAAATTTATCTGATTCTTTCAATGAGTTGGAAACTATTGGTGAATTGCAAGCAAAGGAGGTACATTTTCTATGATTTTTTTTTATTTTAAAGGGAATAAAATAAAAAAACATAACAGAATAAAGGCAATCAAAATAAAAAAATAAAAGCAATACAGGAGTTCAAAACAAGATAGTAAGAAATCAACAATGGCTACCATAATGCCTCTTGTTATCTTCAAAATAGCTGTCCAGACCATCAGACATAATAAAATCAAACAAAGCAAGACAAAATAAAACCAAACAACACAAAATAATAAAAATGATACAGGACTTCAAAACAAGATAATAGGAAATTGACAATAGCTTCCATAATGCCTCTTGTTATCTTAAAGATAGCTGCCCAGACCATCAGACATAGACATGTAAAATTAATCACATAAAATAAGAACTAAGTTGCTTCTTTACTTCAGTTGTTATCTTTTCAGAAATTTCCAGTGTGTGACTTCTAATTTCTGCTATGTCTGTGTCTCCTGAACTTGTTTTTGTGGGTTGCAGTTCTGAGATTATATTTTGCTCTTTTGTTTTGATATTTTCCTGTGTTTCTCTGAATCAGTCCATTGCTGCACCCCAGGTGCTTCCTGCATTGGCTGCCTGTCCCTTGGTGTAGTGCATTGAACTAGCCACATGGGTTTTTCCAATCTGGGGTTTGTGGAGTGATGAAGAGGCATGGGGTGGTGGTTCACCAATGATCCCTTGATGGCAGAGGCCTCGGAGTGTGGTTTCTTCCTATTAAGTCCATTTGTTTGCAGGTTTGGTTCAGCTCTGGTATTTCTTTATTGATCTCCCATCTAGTTGATCTCTCTATGACAATGGGGTAGTGAGGTCTCCTGTTACAACTATATTATTGCTCATTTGATTTTCCAAGTCTACCAATAACTGTCTTACCTAATGTGTGCTTCCGTATTAGGTGCATATAGAGTTTTTATTGTTATGGAATTTGTGCTGTCTCTAGCTTTCTTATTGACTCCAATAAATCTTGTGTTATTCTTCTTTGCTTAATTTCATAGTTTATGGATTATTTCTCATGGTCTTTTGCTATTTTTGAGATATCTTTCTTTTCATAATCACTAGCTGCAATTCTGTCTTCAAGATCTGAAATTTTATCCTTTCCTTCATCCAATCTTGTACATATACTTTCAATGGAGGTGTTAATCTCCTAGATCTCTGTTTGGATCTGTTTACTGGGTTCCATTTCTCATCTATGTTGAGCATTTTTTGTTTTCATCTTTTTCTGAGCTCATTTATTCTTTTACTTGTGTCTTCTCTGATATCTTTGATTTTAAGCATCATTTCTTTCTGTATGTGAGAGATCATTTTCTCTGCGGCCTTTTCCATTTGTTTTTTCACTTCTGTTGTTATTATTTCAGAAAGTTCCAGTGTTTGACTTCCAATTTCATCCAGCTTATTGAGTTTCAGGCCTGTCCTGGGTGTGATGAGAGTCTGGGGCCACACCTCAACTCTGCATCTTGCCATTCTCCTTCTCTTTTTTCTTTTATTTTGTCTTCTATATAGATGCCTTTCAATATTCTATGATATATGGTTCTACCACTAGTATTGAGGCCTCTCTAAAAGAGGAAAAGAGATGTCCCTTCCTCAGGGATGTTCTTCAGATGTAGTTGGTTCTTTATAGCTATTCCAAGAACCTATCTTCTTCTGGTGTTTACAGTTATGTGATAATGTCCATGTTATATCCCAGACATGTGCTGGGTATAGAGCTGCTCATGCCTCTGGATGTGGGGGCTGGGACTGATCGTCTGTCAGTGGAGTTCTCCAGAGTCCAACTGTTGTCTCCTTGCTGCTGCTTCAGATGCTCCCATGTTACTAGCCTCACTGATCACTTTGCTCTCAAAGGGTATGTTTGCATTTGTGTGCCAGGCTTTGTCCTGGGTCTTGTGGTTACCATCACTCTTATACTCTTAAAGCTAGCCCTGCCACCTAGGATTGGGGTAGTGGGGGAGGCCTGGAACACAAACTCACTTTGTTCCAGCCAGCCCTCCTTCTGGGATGTAATGGAGGGGAATAAAGCATGAACTCATTGTCTTCCAGCCAGCCCTGCCACCTGGAATGTGCTCCATTATCTGTGATTAATAAACTTGGTGATCAATTTGATTACTTGAGAGGCTAGACATTTGATTGGATTGAGAGCCTCCATTGGCTCAGCATATTAGTAAAGTGCATTTCTGGGTGTGTCTGGGTGATTTATGAATGTAAACCTGGGGACTGTATCTCCATTTCCTGGAGGCCATGAGTTGAAGAGCTTTGCTCCACCACACCATTCCACCATGATATTTCTGCCTTGGAGCTAGTGATTAGGGGCTAAAACCTCTGAAATCATTAGCCAAAATAAATTTTAATTCCTTTAAATTGTGTGTGTCAGGTATTTTGTTTCAGTGACAAAAAACTGACTATACAATATCTGACTCACATTTCAGCAGAAACACTCTGGCTTCTGTGTGGAAATGGACTTGACTAGGACAAGTAGAAGCAAAGAAATTTGAAAGACTTCTGTTGTAGATCTGGGAAAAAACTGTAGTAACTCTTAAAGGTGGTGATTAAATGGATAGAAGGGGATACTGAGACATGTGTTAATTGTTGAGCTGACAGTTTACTAACAGACTGAATGCCAGGAGAGGAAACAAACATGTTCAGAGACTTTTACATGAACAACTAGAAATATAGAGTTATCATTTTCTAAAATGAGGAACAAAGATAATAAACAGATAGTGTTGAAAAATCAAGAGTTTAATGATGGATGTGGTAAGTATTCAATGTTATGTATTAAAATAGAGGCCCTGAGTTAGAAGTTAGTTGTATGGGCTGGAACTTAAGGGTGAAGGTCAGAGTTGTGAATATATTTGGGTGTATTAACATTGATATGAATCACAGGAATATGTGGCTCTGCATGTTAATAGTGAAGAAAAGTTTTCCATTCCTTGGGCAGATCTCAGTAGCTTCTATCATTTAGGGGCTGGCAAAAGTAGGAGAATCCCTGAAAGGAGACTGAGAAAAAATGGCTAATGAAATAGGTGGAGAACTATGTTGTTTTATGGAACCAAAACAAAAAATGGTTCCAAGTGGATGTAATAACCCTGAAAAATACCTAGTAGGTTACTCAGATTATGAACAGAGAATAGGCATTTAGATTTGGCAGTGTGATCACTGACACCTCTGACGAGAGCAATATGGTGGTACTTACTGGCAATAACTATGCATACACAGTGAATCCTGGAAATTTCACATATGTGTATAACTCAGAGAAACTCTCCAATAGTCACACGGAGATATTTATTAGAGCTTTCATTGGTGCAAATAATATAGCAGCAAGGGATTGGAAGCCACTCAGAGGTCAAACAACAGGAAAATGGGTAAAGCATGCTTTATATACAGAATGGAATACAGTTCAGCAGCCAGAAATAATGGACTAAATTATACGTAGTGTCTGAGTAAATTTTAAACAATGTTGAGTGAAAGTAAAGAAAAATGTTTAAAGAGCTAGAAACAGAAACACTTGTAGCATGATACTGTTATAAAATAAATTTTAAAGTGATAAAGTCAAAACTTGGTTGGAGGCCAGGTTATTATTTTTATCTTATTATTATTTTATTTTACCTTATTATTATTTTAAATAATAAAATAATTATTTTATTATCTTTTTAAATTGAGAACTCAATTAAATTGTAATATAGGAAATAGTCACGTAATAACAAACAGACACAGAGAGATTAGCCACAAACCGTGCTCTCAATTAGTTTCTGGAGAATGATGAAGTGAAGCCACTTGATAGTTAAAATAGAGCAGGGAACTACAGCCAGAACACCAAAGAGCACTGGTCTGTAGGACAGAGACACAGAAATCCATCAGGATTGAGGCTGATAGGCGTGAGAGTTGGAGTGAGAAAGAAAGCTGGAAATGGCGGTATAGAGTTAATTGAAAATCTGCCTCATGGTTTCTTAATGGAGGCTCTGCTGACATTTATCTTGGATAAACTTTCTTTAAATGAGGTAGTCTTGTGTATTTTGTACTTTTTGATAACACTGGTCCCTCCTCTTAAATACTAGTAATGATGATTTCCAAGTCATGATGCAATAAAAAATGCCCTTGTTCTACTTTGGATTTTAGAAGTCCCCCAAAAACAGTGTATTAGAGGCTTGGTCTTTACTTGGTGCTATGGTAAAGTGGTAGAACCTGCGAGGTAGGGCTCAAGAGTAAGTCATGGTGGGTGAGCCCTTAAAGGGGACTGTGGGACTGCAGTCTCTTGCTTTTGTTTGTTTGCATTGCTTTCTGCTCCCAAAAATAATTTTTCCTGTGTGCTGTGCCATAAAATGCTACCTTACGTAGGCCCAAATGCAATGAGGCCAACCAGTAATGGGCCGAACCATTTGTGACAGAGAGCCTAAAAAAGGCCTTTTCTCTCTATAAGTGTATCATCTCAGGTAATTTTTACAGTAACAGAAAGCTGACTGCCACTGTCCTAGTTGTTTCCAAATACAAGGTAGCATCATCTTCTTTTAAGACACTTGCACAAGCACCACACTCATTTCCTTCTGTAGGGAAACAGCTCTTGGAAATTAAGGCTCTATTTGCTGAAACTAAAAATTCATTAGTTAAAATTAAAAAATAAGGTTAAATAAAATTTCTATGACATAAATGTGAAGAACAAAGAGATAAAAAAGACTTAAGATAAGCAAAGAGTACTTTATCATTCTTAGAAATGCAATAATTTATCACTACTATTTGCAGAAAATACTTCTATAAACAAATATTAACAGACACATCTCTTCATTGATAGAAATAAGTTAATGCAAGTCTGTATCTAAAAACATTCTTCATGTAATTGTTTTGACTATAGATTAATTCTTTTCTTGTCTATGTAGAATACAGATTTTTGGATGACAGGATTACTCCTTCCACTTTGGTATTTTGTGGATTCATAAAGCAATTTAACTCCCGGCAATTTATCCCATAATATTTTGTCATAAAGGCTAATAATCATAGGTGTGTCAAACCCTCACTTACTCTCTAGAATATTTCTATTAATGAATTATTAATTTTAATTTTATGAGTTTTATTATATTGAACAATGAATGCTTAACAGGAAAAAATCATAGAAATAAAGTATTGAATTTTTAATATTTACTGAGTCTAAAAATCATAATTTTCAATATTGACTTTTTTGGTATACAAAGTCTAAAAAAGAACAACAGAAATAAATGACTAAATGTACTACAATGAAAATACCAATAGCACTCTACAAAAAAAATCTTTGTTTCAGTTATTACACCCAAGGTAATCTTCACATATAACAACAACACCTTCCATACATGTGTCACTTATACTGACAGCACGTGTGTTTTGCTCTCCTGGCCTTTTCGTAGACATCTCATTGGTTCTGCTGTTTTGTCAGGAGGTTCTTTTTATATTATTCAATGTGAATTAAGCAGAAACATAAACTATCAATAAAATGAAGTAGTAAATTCTTAGTATGTATTGCACATTTAGAATAAATAACATTTTCATGTTAACTGTGTACTTGCTTACAAAACCTAAAAGTCATCATAGTTGCTGCATAACTGACAACAACATCACTCCATCATTGGTTTTGCTGTAAAAAGTTTCTAACTCAGACTTCCAGTTTTATGAGGTTTCTCTATCAATATTTCCATCGCGATGTGATGTTGACACCAGCATTACCAGTTTGCTTTTCCTTGCCACATACAAAATCATTGTAAATATTCCTGAATTCTAAAAATTGTACTGTATACTTCTGTTTTGAAATTGCAACATTTCATTTTGAACTTTGGCTTTGTTCCTGTGTACACTTCCTGTGCTGTTCAGTTTGTGTTCTGTTAGCAAATATAATATCAGTTGGAAACTGGTAAATCCATTGTTGAATGTCAGATTCTGATTAGTTTGGGAGACGGCAACAATGAGAATGTTCAAATCATTTGGTTTATTATGAATAGGACCTGATGGCTAGTTCCAGGATAAATTTATAAATTGAAAGCATAAGCTTACATCTACAATGGCATAAATTTTTATGACATATTTTGACCCATGCTTTTCCATAAGTCTTTTACTTTCCTGTAATTACCATGAAAAATCCCTGCTAAGTACACCAGACCTTTGAATGCTTTCAGTTCAGCTAGTGAGGAGTCGTAATAAACACATTTTTCAATATTGCTATTGATGTATTTTGTCTGTAACAGTTTCCAACAGTGAATGGCAGTGCTGGCTTTCTGTCTAATACATTTCACTCCTGCCAATGCCCTCATTATATTTTTGGACCTAGTTCTAACACTAAATTTTTCTATTTGGTTGTGTAAATATTTCACAACATTTCAACTAGTTAAATATGTACTCACATTGCTGTTGTCTTTGTTATCTGAATCAAGGAGGTCTGCATTCCCTGTTTGTATCTGTCAATTCTTGCTCCACTTTATTGTGATGGGAATTTTGGTTCACATGGCCAATGTCAAAGTCATCATCATCATCATCATCATCATCATCATCATCATCTACAGCAACACTACTCTTCTGTTATGAAAACATGCATTTTTACCATAATGGATCATCTTCATCATTCATCATGGGTAATCTGATGATTCACTTTTGACTGTGCCAAAACCTGAAAATCTGGTTTTTCATGTATTGTTGCATTAAACTGGGCTACTTCCACCAGAAAAGTAAAAAAAAGTTTTTAAAAAATAAATTCTAAATTAATGTAGGTGTGTTATAACCTTGTGATGCTTAGGTAAACATATGCAGAACCTGTTGGAGTATTGCATTGGTGTAAGCCCTGGTATGACACTTTTTCACACATGTATATACCTTGTCTTTCATCATACTAAATGGGTAAACACAATGATTGCTTCCTGTAGGCAATGCCACTGGGATGCTTAGTCAGCTAGTATTATGTCAAAGTAAAAACTTATAGTAGAAAGGTAAAGGATGTGTTTGTGGAACCAGTGTTATTTAATCTTATTCACTATCAAGGCCAAAGCATGTCTGGGACCCAGACTAACAGGACTTAGTGGAAAGAGGCCTCAAGTAGCAATCAACTCACTGGATATGACTTGGTGGCCTCAAGAAGGGGATTTGAACTTCCTTCCATCTTTGTACTCCAAATGTAGGTGCACAGATACTTATTTCCTAAAAAATGACCTCCGAACTTCTTTTAGATGGATTTCTGGATTGTTTCTCCCATCAGTCAGAAACTCCACTGAAATGTCACCTAAAAGAAGGCCATCCTTGATCTTTTGAACAAAACCAGACCTCTGATATACTGTCAGTCTATCTGTTTAGCCAGTTAGATACTTGTAAGTAAATACCCAAGCCTACGTCTTTTATTAAAAAAAGACATTTATTTTGGTTCATAGTCCTAAAGGTCTAGGATTGAAGGACTACATCTGGTGATGACTTTCTTGCTGGCAAGTCTCAAGCTGATTCAGGGCATCTCATATTGAGAACAGGAAAACACAAGTGTATGCGTCTCTTCTGATCTCTTCCTTCTTATAAAGCTACAGGGATTCCATCAGAGTTTATAGTGCTAATACTAATCACTTCCAAAGTTTCCACTTCTAACACTGTAGTCAAATTAAGTTTCTAGTCCCTTAATTATAAGGGAAATTAAATTTTGACCTATCAATCTTCGAAGAACACACTCAAACCACATGCAAGTCATAGCACTGGTTTTGCATTTCTTCCTAGAACTGCTTTCCATTACAGACTAGCTTGGCATTATATACATTTTCCATCTTCCATGCAGAAATGGATGCATGAGACCCAGGACTTTGTTTTGTTTACTAACAGATTCCTAGAACTCAGAACATGGTAAATGGCCAATAATGCAACTTTTTAGCAGACTCTGTACAGGCTACTATGAGGGCACTTGTATGATAACCTTTGTTTTGGGAAGCCTCTCTTTCTGTGTCCCACTTCTTTGTTTTGCTCATTTCCTGCTGGGGTCACTGTGGCAACTAGAGTGGATGGTGATAGTAACAAAATACAGGCAGAAGGGCAAAGGGGGATGCCCTAATTGTGGGATAATTTTATTCCTACAACCTATCCTTATGGAAATTTTAAGCCTTAGCTCGTCAACACTTGCAAACCATATGACTGTTTAGGTGTTAGAGTCCAAGCTCTTGGGAGTAGAAGTCTTTGAAGCTAGGAGAGAAATATATAGAATTCAGATCATATGCTATTTGTTCAGCTTCAGTTACAAATGACTTAGCAAAACAATGTTTAAAGTTCCCAATTGAGCAATTAAAATAAAAATAGAATTTTCAAAGAAGCATAACATCTTTCATGGCAAGAAGGAATAAGAAGGCAATGAGCCTTTTCTGAAAAGTGGCAGGATGGAACGGTCCAAGGTGACTAAGAATGTGTGTGAGAAACTGGAAAACTCTAGCTACCAGTAACCTGCTCGCTCTTGTAGTACCAAGGATGACAGACAGCAGGGTATATGTTTGGCTACAAATGAGTCTTGAGCTTTAGTGTGCCCAGTGAGCTAAGTGGGAGAATTTTGCTTAACCATGGTTATTTTAATTTGAAAGTTTATTTCCTTATACTGTTTTAGTTAAAAGGAAGCCTCATTTTCCCCCACTACTTTGTTCATTCTATCATTGGCCATAATAGAGCACATATAAGATGTGAGTGACCTAAACTATACCTCTGGGAGGGACAAAAAACAACTGTAAGATGTCTGAGATGCAAGGAGTTAGAGCCATACTGAAAGGCTGAGGTTTGTTGTCTTATTGCTTTTAGTCTTGGTGCAACTTTGCACATGCTGGTACTGCTCCCGAGAATGACATTCCTCCAGTGTGGTGATCCGATCCCAAGTGATGCCTATACAGTTGTCCCTCCTATTGTGTAAACCCCCTCAATCATCTTTCTTCCCCAAATGGAGGTAGATGCCTTTCCTTTCAACTTTTGCAGCACTTTCTTTATACTCTTACTGCAGATCCTAACAGACACTGCAAATAAGTGTTTTTCAAGGGCAAATACATGAGTCTTCTCCATTCTATGGCCTTTACTGTTTAGCACAGTGCTTGGCTCAGAAAGGAAACAAATGAGTGAGGTGTTGGCCATCATAATAAGAATGGATTAACCATCGTCCCAATTTTATGGCAAATTCTCCCATGTTGCTATCTGCTCATTTGGTGTAATGCTGCTTCTCTGGCCACAGGTGGGGTCATTGCAGGGGATGATATTGCCCAGAGAATCTGAGATGGTAGTGGCATCCTGACTTCTGTTGATAGGACAGACCTTTGGTACTTGATATACTGCCATATTTCTTTTCCTTTTAGCAACTTTTTCTAGACCTCACAGGCTCACTGTTCGATCTGTTCTTGATACAGAGCTGTAGGAGGCAGGAGTCTGGACTCTACTTATTGTTACTCTTTGCCCATTTTTGATGACATATTCTGCAGCAGCACAGAGAAGCTATCTTGTTCCTTTAAATTAATTTTCGCAGTTGTCTTGAACCTGTGCCCTCTCAAAATGACAACCATGTGTCTTTGAGTGTCTCTGGCCTGCCTGGAACCAGAAGGCACTGCCATACACCCCAGAACAACTCCATCAGGATTTTGGGCCAAGATGCTGGAGAAGGCTTCCTATCTGCCCTGCACACAGGGAATTTTTCCACTTAGCTTGACTTCTTATACAGTGGTTCAAGGTAGATAAAATCTGCATTTACTAACTGATTAACAGGACCTTAAACTATTCTAACAAAACCTAAGAGTATCTTGTTATGTGGTGGAGATATCATTAGGTCAAATTCACTAATTCAGACTTTCTCCAAGTAGGTGTGGAATGTTTCCGTAAAGATTTGGTGCTGTGTCTGAGCACAAGGAGCTCAAATGCCCTTCGTAGAGAATACCCATTGATCATGTTATCCTTTATAAACTCAGAGGGCCCTTGTAAAGCCCAGTTACCTGCTAGCCAAGAAAGGATGCTGGTTTCTTAAATTTGCCTTTCAATGATTCGTTTCTTAGTCTAAAAAATGTAAGAAATTACTAGGTCACTGGAAGAGACGTGCTGTTACTGGGGTGCTGTGTTTTAGGATCTTTGAACCTTGTGGATAGATGGAGGAGTATGAATGACACAAAATGACCATAAGAGCCCTGTCTTCTGGTCACCTCTGCCAACACCTATCTGTGGGGCTGTGGAGCCATCACCTCACTTCACTGAGCTTCACTCTCATAGGAGCTGACAGTTTCTATCTCTAAAGACCCAAGCATGAAGGAGGCATCAGAGACTCTGATTTCTTGCCTACATGGGAAGGTTCCCCCCTCCCACAACGAGCAAGGTCTGAGTGGGGAGGTTGTGTTGTCCAGGTCTTTTACCAGCCCTGTGCTCCTAGGATTACCACTCTTACAGCCTGGGATTCAGTGTTGGTTCTGGAATAGTGAGGTGGGAAAATGTATCAAAGCTTGTCTGTTTTCTTTGAAAGGGCAAGTCTATTTTCAATTGCATGGGTGAAATTAAATAGAGAATGGTGTATAAATCACAAAGCAGAGCATCTCTCTAAAGTCATTCTCTGTTGCTGTAACTGAATATGAAAGACCAGGTAATTTATAGAGTATATATATAGCCACTGGGGCTGGAGGCCTCGTGGTCCAAGAGCACTGGCACCAGACTCTGCCCAGCCACTGATATGGGTCTTCTTGCTGTACCATACTCTGGGGCATCGCATGGAGAGATGAGGCCATGTGCCAGCTCTGAATCTCTCTTTTTACAAAACCACCAGTGCTGCTGTGTGAGACACCATGCCCCATTCTCATAACTTCATCCAACCTTAATTACCCCTCAAAGGTTGAACCTTAGCATATGACTTTTGCAATTTAGGTCCTGACATGTGAACTTTGGAGGCACACATTCAAACTATAGCAAATGCCAACAAACACACTCTCCATGTAACAATAAATTTCATAAAAGACTTTCCACTACCAGGAACCTGGCTATCCAGGATCCAATAACAAGCAATAAAACCACACTGTAATCCAGGTACCTATTTTGAGTATTTAACAGGTGCCAGACATAGTGCTAGCATTTTACCATGCATTCTCTCACAGAATTTCACAAGAACCTTTCGACGGAAGTATTACTATTCCCATTCTAGAGATGACGCCATTGGGTCCACAAGTCCAGTGCAACTTCTGAGTCATGGTGTAAACTATGAATGACATAAACTGATCTCCACTGTAGGGTTTTTACCCACCACAGTGATACAACCTTACTGATAACCTCCTTTCTTTTTCTTTCTGTAAGAAATCCTTGCCTTCCATCATAAACTGGGGGTGCTGGATAACCTCAATGTTGACATAGATGTGCTATTGGTGACACTGAGGGTGTAAATTTAGGGTTGAAAATGCTTCGAGACCTGAGTGGAAAAGAGACTTCAGATAAGTGGGTAAGAGAAGAGACAGGATGGTGAGCACTTGGCATCTAATCCAAATTCTGAAACCTGCAGCAGTGACTCTGGGCAACCTCTCTCAGGTGCCTCGAAATGAAATGTGTGTCCCAGTTGAAGGCAGAATAGTGCCTGGAGTACAGTAAATGCGCTGTCAATGGTAACCTGCAACTGTCGCTATTATCATCGCTGTTGCAAGGGCTTGAACCATTATCAGAAGCATTACAAGCTTTAAAATATTTTCTGTGTCATATTGTGAAAAGGCTGTCTCCTCTTTCCTTTTACTATTCATTCGGGTTCCTTTTCCCTCATAGAGGAGGTAGAAAGAGGTTTCTCCCCACCCGCCTCCCCTCATCGCACACATTTTAATTAAGGTATCTTTTGAGAAGGAATACTTTAATCCAAAATGATCACTTTGATACTCAAAGAGACACATTTGGAGGCTACTTGGCGAAGGGGAATTAAAGAGAGAGAAGCTGAATAAATAGCAAGCAAAATGTTAATGTTTTGGCTTTGCGGCGTCTGCATCTAAGAGCGCTCCACGCAGATTTGCTGGCTGGCGCTGGCTGGAAGCCTCTGAGGCTTCTTTTGTCGCACAGGAGCCGGGGCTGCGCGTCGCCGCGCGGCCCCTAGAGGTCAGTCTGATCCAGGGATTGTCCCGCCTCCGCGCCGCTCGGGCCCTGCGAGGGAGGCTCAGGGCGGGGGGAACAATGATCAGGCTTCCAGCATCCAGGCTTGGCCCAATGACAGTGCAGAGCTACGCCGAGCTTCGTGACACTCCGGAGCCCCCAGCGCTGGCCCTTCCCCAAGACTTCCTCTGATGATGGATTTGCCAAAGCCAAAAGTAGAATTTGTCTTCAATTTATATGACTGGGGCTAGCCTCAGTTGTTAATGGGGGAAAAAAATGAAAGAGAGAGAGAGAGAGAGAGAGACAGAGACAGAGACAGAGAGAGACAGACAGACACAGAGACACAGAGACACACAGAGAGATACAGAGACAGAGAGAAAAGAAGGAAAATAAACGAGTTATTATTTTGTAATAAGCTACATTTTTTTGTGTTGTGATCAAGTGCTTGCAGGAAGGAGGCTTGGGTGTTGGAGCTGTTAGGGAGCCGGGCAGCTTTTTAATCAGGGCTTTCTCTCACAAAGAAACTGAGACCCAGAAGAGAAACAAGCCAATGTACCCTATTTATTACACTTCAAGCCTTAAGTCAGGGTTATTTCCACTATACATCATCTTATTTTATTTGAAAATATCAGAATGATGATTAGCTTTAAAGGCATTGAGATCCCTGCAAAGTGGTGTTACAGAACAACTTTCTCATTAGCCTTTGCTAAACCACAGTAAAGAGGATGACCCAGGTCCATCATAGTAGGTGCAGAGACCACCCAAACTGGGGCAGGGAGAGAGGGCTCAGTTCGGAACACAGCAGGGACAAGCGGGAGCTAAAAACTAGTTTTCATCTCAGGGAATCCACCCTTACCCTTTCCAGTCTGTCTCCTCCATGATTGCCAAAGTTATCTTCTGTATTTTTTCTGAGGTCTTTCTTTTCCTTCATCGCAATACAAAATCTCAATGCCCTGCTAAAGCTGAAGGTGTGTCATGCAGGAATCTAGTGCCAGAATCAGGATGGAAGGGATAAGGACCAGCAAGGCAGGTGCTGGATAGGAAGATCCTGCTTCAAGTGACATTTTCAAAGAAGAATTTCCAAAATTTAGTGATTACCCCAACTGTGAAAGGAAAAGAGCCTTCATCAGGGCTTTGTCTATTGAATTTCTTGGTCTGATGTTCACCGAAGCATGTATTATTTATACTTGAATCATCGAATCACAGCTTCCAGGACAGATATTCCATCCCATGCTCAGCTTCTGGTGAAGGGAATGCTTATGAAAATGCTTCCTTTTGCTAGGCAAGATACTGCATCTTACCAGCAGCGTCTGGTACTGTCCCTTTTATGCAGACTCCCCAGGTAAGACGAACCCATCCAATTACTGATTACTGCCTTGGGCTTTTGTGTCTATCTCCTTCCATTGGCTTTGCTATGTTTGTTGCATTTGAAGATCTTGCCAGGTAAATTTTTGTCAATCCCAAGATCTGAAATCAAATTTTCCCTTCACCTGGCAGGCAGGTTTGGGGATAGTTCATGACAGCTACCGAGACTCCTGAAATTCTTCCCTTTTGCTAGTCTCCAACCTTTGCTTTGGGAATGATTTTCAGATTCATCATGCTATTAATAATACATTCCATGACTACATTAATGGCTTTCATGGCAATATTTTGGTTTTGCATCATGGAACACGTAGCAAAAAAAACCTCCCAAAGTCCTTTTCCACACAACTGGACGTTGAGTTATAATCTTAATGACTGACTGAATCCAAAAACTAGGGTTTGAATTTAATCTCATCACATTTAATCTCATCATTGTTAATTATGTAGACCATGTTTCTCTTTACCAGAATTTCTTGAGTTCAAAGACTCAACCCTGTATTTCTAGCACATAGTATAGCTCTTGGCATTTCATAGGGGTTTGTCAAATGATTGTGTGTTAAAAGGATGTGGCTATAAAGAGTATTTGAGTCTTAAATTTCTTATTCATAATTATGCATATATGTGATATATACATATGTTACATGTAAACATGTTAAATATCTAGTTTTCACAATATAAATATCTAGTTTTCACAATATACGCAGTTAGTTTCACTAACTACACACCACCCTTCATAAAATTTAATAAACTAATACTTGTAGTAATCAACACTGACTTGTAAATAACTAACCAATGTACCATAAATTTATTTTACCAATATCTAGGTTAAAGTTTTAGACCTTGGCCATGGGATATTACAAAGTTTTGTTAAATGTGGTGCTAAAATCAGGAAATCCAGATACCCAGGGCATTCCTGAGATTCAAATGCAATACTCAAGCATAGCAAATTATGTCAGTGTACCATTGTTTTAGTGATTTGCCATCTGCTTAGGCAAACTGTCTAAACTTTCAGGGTTACTATTGCCTAATATGAGAAATGTGGATTAAATAATTCTATGTGCTTGGCTTATTATGACAACAGAGAAAGATTATTCATATAATGCACTCAGCATGATGCCTAACACATAGTGCATGCGTTAAAACACTAGCTACTCTTGCTATTACTTTTCTTTGACCAGCTATGAGCCTACTCAGTTGGATTAGTATCCAATAAATTGTGCATTCATCCCGCCAAGCCACTTTTGAGTTGTTAAATTAGTTTAGCCCATTCGGTATCCTTTAGCCAAAAACTGTGGTTGGCTCCATTTTTATCATATCAACCTTTTCTGTTTACTTGTTTGTTTTGTTTCTTTGCCTAGAAGAGACAAAGACCTGAGTGTGCTTCTTGTGAGCAGATGCATATGTTTGTTTAAGCTGGTGGCGCAGGGCTGGGAAGAGACTGAGGTGGAATGGCCAACAGAGAACCTTGTAAATACAGGTCAGGCCAAGGCAAAGAAAGTTTATTGGCTGAGTTGTCTGTGTCACAGTGGTTTGTGAAAGCTACATGCAAAGGCTTTTCTCCATTTATCAAAAGGGCAGTTTAAACATTGGGCATGATACACAGCATTTTAATGCAGTTGTATAAATTAATAAAATCCAAAATCCATTATCAACCGAGGTTGTAGTCATTTGCTTCTGTGTGGATTATGGTTTAATCTTTTCAATTTCATCATGTGGCTTATTTTACTGCTTCTATTGAAAATATCTCTTTTGTCTTCACTTGTCTCAGAGTATAGTTCCAAGGAGTTGATATCATGGACTGGCCTTGACTAGTCGGTTATACTAGATTTTCTAAAATTGGCTTTATTTTCTTGGTGTTAGTTAATCTTTAAAAATTCTTATGAATTAGATAGCCTAACTTTCTAGGTAAGTTGATGATTTACTCAAGATTTGTCCCATTGCTAATAAGTGGCAAAACAAGGTCTGTTTGAGCTCAGCGTTCATGGTTTTAATATTACGCTATATTAGCTTCTCTGTGATTGATGATCTTTTATCTCTTGGGTGATCTTCATAGCCTCTTCTACTCACTTCAGTGAGTTCTGGAAATTTTTTGTGGAAGTAGGTTTAGCATATATATTATGCAAAAGTACTAAAGAGTCATATAACTTCCTGTTTTGATCTTGCAAAGTAGAACCATGCTGGGGGTTTAGCTCAGAGGTGTTAAGTGCCTGCTTGGCAAATGTGAGGTCCTGAGTTAGATCCCCGGCACCAAAAAAAAAAAAAGTAGAACCAAAGGAGAAGTTAGACATCAATGATTCATACATAGTCATTAATTATTTGATTTTGAGTTTTGAAACTGGATCCTTGATCTTTCAATTCAAAATTGACCAATTACTAATTTAATTAATTCCACAAATATTAATGAAGTGCTCACTGTGTGCTTACTATGGTCTATGGTGCTGAGCAACTGTGTCAGACTTTAAGGCTTCTGCTGGCTGCGTGCTATGGTCTCAATATCACACTAATTCTAGCCATCATTTTGGCTAAATTCCCACTACACTGAAATGCTCTTTATCTCTCTAATAAATGCTTTATATACATATACATTTATCTCTGAGACCTGTCCTTTCCTTACCTGTTACAATCACTTAGCCAAACACTCTATGTTCATCAAAACACCAGGGCCCACATTTCCCTTGTGGTCTTTTCCAACCCCAGAGGTAACATTCCTCATGATTCCCTAAACATCACATGCTTCTACTGTCTCCTGTCTCTTAAGAAGATGACTACTGGATCCTCATTTGAAGAAGTCTTAACCCAGGATGGCCCCAGTATCAGGTATGGAGTTCATATGCCTATGCTTCACCTCACCAAATACTTTCTGATTCAGTGGTTCTGGGGCTGAAGCTTGAGTCTGTGTTATTTGAAACCATTTCATGAATGTTTCAGTGATTTAACAACGGTAAAGAAACCATAGTCTTTTATTGTTTTTTTATATTATCACTGATTCCTACATTTGATGTATAATTTTGTGAGACAAATATTACCCTTTTGATATCATTTAAGCATCTAGAAACATTGAAATTATAATTCTGTGCATGTTAAAATTATCTAGCAAAAACTTGAATGTACTTGACAGTGAATTATAATAGAATTGATTTTGTTTTCTCTCTTTTCACAATACACTCTGTATTAGTCTGCTTTGCATTGGTGTAACCAAATTCCTGAGGTAAAAAATTTTAAGATGATAAAGTTTTTTTTGTTTCACAGTTTTAGAAGTTTCAGTCCAGGTCAGTTGGCCTATTGCTTTGGGCACATGGTGAGGCAGCACATGATAGTAGGAGCATATACTAGAGGGATACCTCATGGCAGAAAGGAAGCAAAAGAGAAATGAAGAGGCATCAGGATGTCACTATCAATTTATTGATATTGATAAGCCCGGGTGACTTATCATCCAGGCCCTACATCCTAAACGTTCCATGATTCCCAGTAGCATCTCTGAGTGAAGACCAAGTCTTTAACACACAGTCCTTTGGGGGACATTTGAGATTCAAACTACAACACACTTAAAACACTTTAGGAATGGGGGCTCAGACTTATTCAATGCCCTGTCTTGACCTTGTGGAAGGTCACAGTCCAAGGAAACCGTGATTCTCCCTCTTCCTTACCTAGGGTCAGGGTCTTTCCATTTTTTTCTCAGTTCCTGTCCATTCTTTTGCCACATAGATATCCATCTGATCTTTTATCTTAATAAGGTTACCTCCACCACAGGTCAGGGTCCCGCCTGTCTCCAAGTCTTGGATTGGTTGCCCAACTGATCCTTGATCATGTTTCTGGCCTTGTCACTAACTAGCTGGTCAGAAGGATTTACTAAGCATAGAAAGACGGGTGGATGTGTTCAGGTGTGGTTGTTTACTGGAGGGGGAGTTTTGATGGAGTCCTATAGGTGGCAGGAAAATGGTGTTAATGAGTAAGTTGTGATCTGAGGTACCCTTGATCAAACAGGAGAGCGAAGAGAGAGCCCTGGTAGCGTACTGGTCCCCATTCGGTTTATAGCACCTCTCTATTTTTTGCTACTAATGAAACAATACCAAAAATTGATTAAATTATAAAGATAAGAAATATCTTTTGTCTTGGTTCCAGGGCAAGGGGTTATACCTGGTGGTGGTTGTCCTTGCAGACAGTGTCCCAAGGTACTGCAGGGTACCAACAGTTATAAGAGGGAGTGTGTGTGTGTGTGTGTGTGTGTGTGTGATGTATACTAGTCTTTCTCTCCTCTTTTATAAAGCCACCAGGACTCAATCTAGTGGCTTCATCCTAATGACCTTACCAAATCCCTATCACCTCTCAGAGGCCCCATCTCGTAACATCAGCGCTGGGCTGTTTCTAACCTCTTACTGTCTTGCAATGGGAATTAAATTTCAACACCAGATTTTAGAGGGGATAAACCATAGAGCTGGCGCTCAGGCTCAGTGGCAGTTAAGATGGCCTCCAGATCCATGGCTGTCTTCTATTGCCTGCATATCAGTGAGGGTCTTATCAAGCAAGAACAAATCCACATTGGAGTATTTGAAGGAATTTTACATATATGGGACCATTTACAAAGGTGGAACAGAACATAGGAAAATTCTGAAGAGCTGTTGTAGGTCTTACAGGCTTCTTAGGACTGTATCACATCTAGGCCAGAGAGGGTGAGGGATGTGATAATAGCTAGAACTGGAAGCCAGAGAAGGTATGTGTGTGTATCTGTGGGGGGGGCAGGGGGGGACGTTCCCATGCACAAGCTAGGGCTTTCAGTTGTGGAACCATGGTGACCCCACAGCTGTAGGGGGAGCCGAGGAGTACCATGACCTCAGTCTTCTGCCTTTCTCTGTGCTCTTGCTGAGGCTACCAGTTGATCAAACCCAACTAGAAACCGGGAGACAAGAGAGCCTACTGAAGTAGTCCGTAGATGTGAGTCTCCTAGGGAGAGATGAAGGTAACAGGGTAGAGGGTGGGGCTGCAAGGGAAGTGAAAGATATCCAGCTCACTGTCATTCTATGGTAAGGCAGGGGGAATATCTTCCTTATCCTCTTAGGTTCCTTGTTTAGGTGTCTGTAAATTAAACTAAAAGATGAAACATTAGCAAAAGAAAAGAGGATCATGAAAGGCCAAGACTTCCCAAAAAGATGTCACTAAAGGAAGTAGTTTGAATTTGGGCTGTATCTATCATCTAAATGGATGGAAAGAAGGAGAAAAACATATATATATATATATATATATATATATATATATATATATATATATATATATAGAAACAAGTGAGTTCTGGAAAGATAGAAGTACACAAAGGAGAATCGATGGAAGATATGGTGATTCTTGGGAATCTACACTGATAAATGTCAAACTTCTCTGGTTTCTAGAAACTTCTGGGCAGGGGATTTATGAGAGCTAAATTCTTCCAGATTCTTTGGAGAATCTCTGGTTTTAGGCAAATAAGGGATTTCAGGAATTCAGGTATCTTTTGTTTGAAATAAACTGTGCCACAGCAGTGTATCCTGGGTCCCTTCAGTAGAAGAGGTAGTGTTGCATGTAAGAAATTACAGGGAGAGCAGCTTCCTTTTCAGAGCTACCGCACTGAGGGGCCCAGATAAGTGAAACTTGGGCCCCTGTGGAGATGCCTGAGTGATTCCACTTTCAGGATCCTCTGCACAGGGCACAGCTATGTCAGAGGGTACCCTGCCTCGAGGAGGAGTGCCCCAACCCAGCTGAAGATGTCCTGTTGTATGGCTTTGGGACACTACCCATGCTCTCATGTACCCCAGGGGATCTGGCATGTAGCCTTCCATGTACTGAGAAGTTGACATTTCCTTTATCTTGCAACTGCAGGAAACTATCTTGCTTCTAGGACAGGTTCTGGCTGGAGTCAAGAACTATGGGCCACAGGGTCAAGTGACCTGGATTTCCTTAGAGTTTGGGGCTCATACAGAGTCCTCCTGAGTTCTCTAAAGTCTATATACAATCTTAAAAGTATTTTGGAGTTCAAGAAGAAAGCGAAGCTCTCAGGTGTGTGTAGTTTTCAGATGGGAAGGAGGTGAGACAGATAAGGTGGTAGAATTTCCATCGTTAGATGCTACTTGTTTGTCTCTGAAATCCGCATGGAGGAGCTATACTGAGCCATGAATACTAAAAACACTAGAGTGCTTTTCCATGTGTGAAAACGTTACCCTTTGAAAACTCCAGGGCCCACCCTGGGCAACACATGTCGGATCCGGAGCTCAGCTGTTCGGTGCCTCTTCACCTGCACCAAAAGCAGAAGCAAAAGCGGTTCGGCACAGACATTGTTTAAAACGACTGCGTTAAAAATACCACCTCAGCTTCACAGATTCTCGAGCCGTGGAGTCCTCATTTCTGTGCTCTGAGGAAGGTGAATCTGGAAGCAGTTTACACTGCCAGTTACAATGGGGGCTCTAATTGGGTTATGCAACAGTTCTTGAATCTTAAAGTTTTAAATTTTAGAGAAGCATCAAATTTACTGAGTTCCTAAATCCCGTGGCCACCATCGAAGCAGGGAAAGATAGAGAGGCTGATGGCTCAGTGCCTCTATGATTTTGTTTGTGATATCTTGAGTAAGACGGAGTAACTGCAAGATGTGGGGAGGGAAGGAGACCTGTGTATGGGGAGGACTGTCTTAGTGCTGAGGTGAAAGATTCTTGGCATATTGAAAGGGTGTGTGCAGAGGACTCCAGAGGGATTGACTCTGAGGATCCAGCCAAGGATGTGGGTGATAATTTTACTTTAGGCTTTGCTTCAAAAGCTATGTGTTATTCAACATTCTGTAAAGCTGAGAATATCCTGAATGAATTTGCAGTCAATTCTCAGCGAACCTAAGCCCAGGTCGAGTTCTTGGTTTATCTCTTCAGGGTGCAACTGTTTTGTGTCTTCAGGACATTTTACAAAGGACCACATGCTCTGTTAGCAACCTGAACTTCTCATCAGACTGTCTTGTGTGTTCCACACAGTGTCTGCTGGGCCAGAGTCCGTTCTGGTCACCCCAGCTTGGTGGACTTGTGAGTCCCAGACCTTCTGCAGGGGAAATCATGGCCATAACCTATTACTTTCCAACTTGCATTTGAGATAGAGGCCGAACTGCTAATGTTTTGGCAGTGCCCACCCCCAGGGAGGAGTGGGGTTGGGATAAGGTGAGAGGAAAGGGGATAATGTTACGGAGGGTAGTCAAGGTAGGAACTTTTCGTGAAGATGACCTCTAGTATTTACTTCTGAAGAATGGAAGAGTTGGCAAATCACACAGAAGTTAGAGGAAAGGATTGTAAAAACAGAAGAAAGAGAAAAAAATACTCAACATGTGTTGAGTATGAATTTTAATTACTGAGTTATCTGTTCAGTCAACAGGCTGGGAAAGAAATGTGTGCAGAAAGAGCTCTATGAATGTTACAGATGATACAGTTCTGTTTTTAGGAAATGCACAATTAGACTGTGTCTACACAACCCAAAGTAAAAGCAGATGTATCCGTCATCAGACTATTTTGATTAATGGGGAAATTTGGAGCCTAAATTATCTGTTTCCGCCAGCTATGTTGATCCAATGAACTGGATCATTGCCAGATCTCCCTTCTTTGCAGCGGGGTGTAGCCACAACTTTTAGGGTGAGGCAGTTGCAGGGAGAAGATTCATGATGTGAAGCAATGGAATTGAAATGAGAGGGAAAAGTATCACAAAGCAAGTGCTAATCACATCTTACATTTGAATGATCTATATTGAGAGGTCATGGACTCAGTTTATTTCTAATACAATCCACTCTGCAGGCATGTAACCTCTTGTATCTCATTTCGTCCTGAGAACTGGTTGTCTAATCAGTGAAATGGCACTCAAGTTATTGGATTGTGTTAAGTGCTTCTATAGAAGTAGAAGAGTTGGTAGAAGAGCCTCTGACATTCAGGGTTGAATTTTTCTATGATAATTTCCTCCAAGGAGGCCAGCACCATGAAGATGAGCCTTATCTTCATCTTGATCTGACAGGCACTCTTCCTACATATGAAAGGTAATGTTGCCTGCCATCCAAGTTTTTCACTGAGTTATTCCATGTTTTAATCCTTCTCTGAAACATGCCTGTGTGTGTGCATACATGCATGTATGTGTGTGTATGTAACTCTGTTCTTCCAAATCATGAAACCAGCATATTCTCTTACATACCCAGACATTTAAAAATGACATTACCATTTGAGAAAAGAGAATGATTTGGGTCATGGAAGATACCGATTCACCAAAAAAAAAAAAAAAAAAAAAAAAAAAAAAAAAAAAAAAAAAAAAAAAACCAGTCTTTTGAATTAGATCTTCTTGGAAGAACATGGGTCCTTTAAACTTATCAGATCTTTTGTTAAGACAGACCAAAAAAGGAGCCACTATATTGGAAATTAATAATGATAATTTGTAATTCAGGAGTGCCTAAAATGATTCAAATGTTAATCAGTGAATGAATGGATAAATAAATCATTATATATCTATGTCAGTATCTATATCTATGCATCAATACTCAGCCCTAATAAAGAATGATAAATGTACAATATGGATCAATTGCAAAAACATGTTAAATTAAAAACCCAGACATAAAATGGTACCTAGTCTGTGATTCCATTTGTATGAAATATCCAGAATAGATAAATCTATTAACCTAGGAAGGAGATTGGAGATCCAGAATAGATAAATCTATAAACCTAGGAAGGAGATTGGAGGTTATTGAGGTCTGAGGGGAGGGGAGGTGTTGGATGTGACTGCTTTAATGACAATTAGAATTTCTTTTGGTGTGATTTAAATGTTTTGGAAGTAAATACAGGCAGTGGTTGTACAACACTGTGAAAATATTAAGTGCCACTGAGTTGTACATATTATTTTTTAGGGTGCTTTAAACAATTTATTTAACTGAAATGCTATACAATGAATTCCATTCATTTTGCTACATCTTTCCCCCATGGTGATTTATAGGCTCTTCAAGGCAATATAAATGTTTCATAAATATTTGGCCATTTGAGTATACACCTACACAATACTTTACTAATATCTTTCAGCAAGAAAAACAAAGAATAAAGACCTGACACGATTAACTAGGTACAATGAAATCTGCTTCGAATATTTATTTCTGAAGTAAAGTCACCACACACCTGTTCAATTAAGCAAACCATCTTTAAAACCCAGGATGATTTTTTACTTTTAAGTAAAGCCTAGAACACTTAGCCACTAATTAGGTGCTGAATGGCAGAGCTCCATCCCCATCTTATGCCATGAATTCATAAGGAATAAGTTCCAACAACCCAGGCTCCTTCCCATTGGTTCACAGGAAGTGTGTTTCTCTGTGTGGGGCAGGCTAGTGCTTCTTTTGAACCCAGGTAACTTTCTCTTTGGCTTCCTTCTTTTTCTGATAATTTTCCTTGACACATTTCAGGAAGCTTTCGCGACCCTTTGAGTGTTAATATGTTCGATATGCACACTAGTCCTCTTGGCAAGTATCTTGCCCTTAACTTGCTTGTTTACAACAATGCTAACAGCCTGCTGGGTAATATTGTAGGTTCTTTCTGTTTTGCCATGGTAACATTTGTGTGGCACTCTTTTTTGCACAGTACCCATTCCCTTGATGTCTACAATATCACCCTTTTTGTAGATTCACATGTATGTGGCCAAAGGAACAACTCCATGTTTTCTAAAAGGCCTAGAGAACATATACTGGGTGCCCTTCCTCTTTCCCTTTGTGTTTGTCATTTTGGCAAAGTACTGAAAGATGGTGGTTCCAGCCAAAAGGAAAGTTGTGCATCTTAAAATGGTTAATTTTATACTATAGTTAACAGTATGTTTTTAAACAAATTTGCAGGAAAGAAAATGTGTTAGAATCATTCCACTGCCGTTCTCATCTGCTTTTCCTAATGAAGAGGTACAGAGTGTGGGACCATTTTAGAGATATATCCTAGAGGCAAAAAGGTCAATACACTAAAGGACCAAGAGACTTCCTTTTCCTATTCCCTCCTTTGCAAGTACAGAGTGATGTAGTAGCCCTAGGAGTAATATGAGAGCCACCCTGGTATCCAAGTTGCTTGATTCCTATTTCTAATCTGAGAGAGTGCACCAGTTCCTGAGAAACAGCTTCTCAGGTACTAGTATAGTTTGATTCTTAAATGTTACTCCAAATTCCCATGCGTTAAGGGCTTGATCACTAGCCTCTAGTTCTACTGGGAGGTGGTAGGAATCTTTAAGAGGTAGGGCCTATTTGGAGGAAGTTAGGTCATTGAGGGTGTGCCCTTGAAGGAGCTATTGGGACCCTGGTATCTCCTCTCTCTTCATTTTCTAGCTGCCAAGAGGTGAGAAGCTTTACTTGACTAGTGTTATGATTTATATCTAGATGTTTCCCCAAAGTGTCATGCACTCCTATGTGAGGGATGGGAGTAACCTGATCATAGATATGTAATACTGGATCAGTCTGCTGGTTGGGTCAGCACAGTTCTGAGTATGGTTGTGTGAATTTATTGAAGACAAATATCCACCCTAGGTAAAAGGAACCAACCAATAGCTTGTAGCCTGGATGGAATAAAAATGAAAAGCAGAAGCAAGTCTGCTGCTTCTTGCCTGACATTCCAAGAACTGCTTCTCCTCTGCCATGTTCATCTGCCATACCAACCTGCTTTGAAACCAGGTGACCATAGACTGAAACCTCAACAAGTAGGACAACAAGTAATTTGTAGATCTTGGGTATTTCCCCCCAGCAATGAGAAAGCTGCTGAGATGACATGCTCCCTGTATAATGTTCTGCTTTCCACAGGTCCCAAAACAATAGAGCTAACTGACCATGAACTAAAACCTCTGAAGCCATAAGTCAAAATAAACATTTCCTCCTTTTAAATTGATGTGTCTCAGGTATTTGTTACAATAATAGAAAGCTAATAACGTGCCCAAAGTATGCAAAAGTTTTCACTACTTTCTTTTCTACTATGCTTCAGACTAATATAGTAATAATTGTAATAGTAATAATAACAAAAGTAATAAAAAGATAAAATATGCTGTGGGACAATGCATGTGTTAATTAACTCATTTAGCTATTCTACAATACATATATATCTCAAAATATATTCATAAATGAAAAATATTTTAAGTTTTTTTGTCAATCAAAAACACGCCGTTCACAGACTGTGAGTAGAGAGAAGGCCACATCAGGAAGCAAGCCCAGTTTAGGAACCAGTGCCATGTGCAGGCCCCCGCCAGACTGGCAGACTGGATCAGCCAGAGCCTTGGCACTTGAGCTGGCGAACAAGAAATATCAACATCCCCTCCACCCCACCTCTATAGGTGACCAGCTTATCCAGAGAAACACAGGCTGTGATGATAGCTATTGTAGCGAAATGCAATTGGATGCCTGTGGTACTTTGATGTTTCACTGACACTGCAGGTCTAGGGCCAGTGGTCTGATCCTAAGCTCAGAGAATAGCGGCACACAGTGCCATCTAGAGGGGACCTCCTTCTGAGAGTTGCAGCCATTGTGGATTCCCTATGGTCTTGTTTTGAAGTCCTATATCGTTTCCACTGTTTTATTGGGTTGGGTTTTATTCTCTCTTGTTTTGCTTCATTATGTCAAATCCAATGGCATGAGCAGCTATTTCAAAGATAGCAAGATATAATATGGTAGCAATTTTGGATTTACTATTGGCTTGTTTTTAAGTCCTTTACTGCATTCATTGTTTTGTTTTTATTGTTTCTATTCTATTCTGTTCTATTTGATTTTTGCTATGTCCCAAATTATCTGCTGCTATTTTGAAGACATCAAAAGGCATTATGGTAACTATTGTTGATTTTATAAAGTTTTGAAGTCCTGTATCTCTTACACACTGCTTTGTTTTCATTGGTTTTATTGTTTTATTTTCTTTAAAATAAAATAAATAAAAATTAAAATTGAAAAAACAAGAAACTAATAATATCATTTATTGTGCTATTAGGTGCTAGATACTTAAAGAAATACTTTCTATGAGATACTTCATTTAATTTATTTCCAAATTCTGTGAGGTCAGGGAGGAAACTGAAACCCAGAAATGCTAAGTAAATTTCATCCAGAAGTGCAGTTGAGATTAGACCTGTCTCCTGGGGTTATACCAAAGGCTACAGTGCTCTTCAGTAATACATTCAATATATACCATCTAAAACTTTAGGTTTTAAAAGCTAATAAAATTTTCAGAAATTTCAATAAAGTAGCTATATTTTGTTTTGTTTTGTTTTGTTTTATCAGTACCAGGGATTGAACTCACAATTGCACGCTTGCAAGGCAGGCTAGTAGGTATATTTTATGTTGCCAAGTATGAACATTAAAAAATCAGTAATGTAAGTGATAAACCCTACTATTTCTTGCCATCATTATGTAATCAAATAAAATATTTCACACTCAAAAAGTAGAAAATTCTAGATTCACAATAGAGAACAGTCTCCCAAGTGGATTTATTTGATTTTATGAAAATTTCTTTAGCCATTCTGCTGTTCAAAACAGTGTCACAGTATCAGCTCAGATTTGGTCTTTTCCTCTTGTTATTTGGGTTACTTATCAATGTAGAAAGAAAATAAGCATTGGTGAAAGATTGTCCATCTTGTTACACCAATCCTAACTCCCATTTCTGCCACCATGATTGCTTTGCACATGGATCTATTGAGACAATATTGGGATGGCTGCAGAAAAAATTGGCAGGTACCAAATAAGTCACCTTGTCCTCTTTCTCAGCATGCCTTGTATTAGAAATCTACGTGAATCTCGAATATCTTCACATTTTGCACCCATTCCTAGAAATTAACCACCAGTTCTACGGAATTGCTTGTTATCTTTTTTCTATTCATGTTCTTCCCAAATACTTTAGCTGCTGTCAAATCTTTGGGCACTAAATTGTCTATCAGGGTAAATCTGTATATGAAGCCATGTCTTGTTGGTCATAAGATGGACACATGGACGTGGTGCCTACAGTTTGGCTCTCTGGAAGGACTTTCCTCTTCCAGTCTTTCAGGGCTACCCCTAAGCAAGCTATGACATAATCAGCTCTCAGTAGGGTTAATGGCAGTAGTCTAGGAAACAGGTCAGTAGAGCAGTCCATGTATTCTCTTCCTCTGCCAGTGAGTAACTGAGACCTCTCCAGATTTTCCCTTCCAGATTTTCTGAGGCCATCTTACTGAAACCATTTCCAATGGAAAATGTACACATTGTGTTTTAGGGTATGGTCAATTTGATAACACAAAATTCATAGTAGGCAGCCACTTGCTCTTCCATGGCCAGGTGTTCAGTACTTGCTAGGTTCAGTAGCTACTCTATATCAGCCTTCCTGATGGACAGCTATAGTTCAAAAACTTGTCATAACCATACTCAAAGGATGAAGAGAAGTATTTGTGCTTCTCTTACTAAGTTTAGCCAGAGGCTTCACTCAGCAGTGCTACATGCTCTAGACACTTCCAGTCCAGTTGTATACAACTGGCAATAGGACTGAATGGTTAACAGTTTGAATAGCAGTCTAATTTTTCTGCAAAAGTTTTCAAAATTAAAGCTGGAGGCTTAATGAGTAGCCCAAAACATGGGCCAAAAAAAGTACAGTTGTGCTGTTTTAGGCTATAAAGAGGCTCATCACACGTTATGCCTCTGTGGAAAGTGGGACTGGTGAAATATTTGTCTCACACATTAAAAGAAACAGTGTGTCATACACCCAGACTCCTTATACCTGGAACTGTTGCTGTTCCCTGAATCCAGATTCAAGCAGTGTGACACCAGTGATGACTGGGCAGTGTGATATTCTTCAGGCTATCAAGGAAATCAAGAGGCTGGGCTGCATTGTGAGAAAAACCAAGAGAGCGGGCAGAGCCCTTGTAAAATACATAGTTGTTTCATTCACACAAAGGCAACCTGTTCATGCTCGTCTTATCAGATTCCTTCCCCAGCTTTTTGGGTAATTATTTGTAATGATTAAGCAGTACCTTCTGGTTTCTACCATCCTGTGATTGCATCTTTTCTATAGAAATCAAGAAGCTAATATCTGCTTCCATCACTGCATCTTGTATGACATCATGATTTGAGAGCCTTTCAAGGACACCAGTGTTTTCCTTACCAATCATTTCTAGATGCCTTGGTAAAATGTCATCCAGATCTTTTGAAGACCTAATTGGGAGATGATGATGATTTGAGCATTCATGTTGGTAGCACATACCATGAATTACCAGAGTATGCTTTTCCCTGGCCAGGAGTTTGCTTGCCCTTTTATGAAATATGTGAGTAACTCAACCCCATTTTTAGAGTCTTTTTTTCTAAAACTATGCTCTATTCAAGATCTTGGGAAGAAATAGATACATTTTAGTCTGTTTCATGTTGCTATAATAAGATACCTGAGGTTCAGTTATAAGGAAAAGAAGTTTATTTAGTTCACAGTTTAGTGGCTGAGTATCCAAAATTGAGTGGCCCCTCTGGTGAGGAGCCCTTTGGTTGCATCATAACATGTTGGATGTTGACACAGCAGAAGCATGGGTCAGAAGACAAGTTATGAGTACAGCTGATACTAGACATGTAGAGGTGACATTTATTAGGTTTATTGTGACCTACTCTCTTGGTAGCTAATTCAGTCCCTAAGATCTAATCCACTTCCACAGCATTGATCATTGATGATGACAGTTCATCTTCTCTTGTTTACACTACCCTGGGGACAAAGCTTGTTCTAGGAAATTGAAATTTCCCAAACATACCCAAACCACAGCAAGATGAAACACTTAAATGGGATGAAATTGTAAGGCTTAATGAGGGAACCAGAAGCATTTGTGGGAGGAGAATGCATAGCAGCAGCTATAACCTTGCAAAGAGAAATGCATTCACTTTTAAATTCATACTTTGGCAAGAAAGGATGCAGTGCCTTTTTCTTCTCCCACATTTCAGTCAAGGCTCTGATGCTTTCCTTTGGTTAAAATCCATCTGGGTGCCAGATATTAAGAACTCTTAGTGCCCGTGCCCATAGGGCAGTCTCTTGGTGGATACACAGCAGAGTGGGAAGTGAAGAGTGGATCTGGAGGGCAAATGAAGAGACTCAGTACTTAGGCAAAGGACTTGTTTCTGTATCTGTCTCACTGGGAAATCATGGCAGCTTTTTTGAGCAGAGACATATTTGCATTGAATTAGGTTTGGGATGACAGTGACAGGTGACTTAGAGTGTGTGGGTAATACAAAGAGAGATACTCCAAGAGGCCACCTGTCCAAATGTTCTGCCATAGAAGCATCATAATGGCTTGGAGAGGCTGGGAAGGTGTTTGGATGTACAGTATTCAGTGCATTTATATATACATGTCTTTCATGCCGAAAAGGTGGCAGAGAGCTGTAGTTTGAAGATGCATTTGTACCTGATACTGTATTAGTGAATCCAGTGAGGAGGCTGTGTGCTACACCAGATTGAAGCGGAGTTTTGCTTTTGAAGTTAGAAATCCAAATAGATGTAAAGAGCATTTGGTCTTTCCTCATTTCTATGCATATGGAAATTTTATATTAAAATCAAAAGAAATTCATTTGTGCATGTAAAGGAGAAATAATTTTCTTCAGGGCCCTTTTTTGACAAACTCCATCAGGACTTTCTTCTTATCCATGTAAATAACAGTATCTACTTTAACAATCTTCAACAATGATGAATTTGATGCCAAGAGTGAGTGGTAGCAATAATAATAATAATAATAATAATGATACTTAATATTTATTATTTATAATGATTGAGGTAGTGTGAGTTGCAGTATTGCCTATTGATCACTATTAACAGCCCCATGAAATGACATTATTGTCTATTGTAGATGAGGAAACAGAGGCTCAGACAAGCTCAATCTCACCCAAAAAAGAGATAAAATTGATTCTTTAAAACAGCACTGACTAGCTCTGAGGCTATACATCTATTCTCAATTCTCTATTGCATCTCAGTGGTATATTATTTCAGGATAAATTTTATCCTCATGATTATCAATTGCCTTTCAATTTCAGTCATCCCAGGTTGCCTGTAGAAGGTCATTTCAAGACTCCTCAAGAATGGCAAACTCTCTGGATGCTCAAGTCTCTAATATAAAAAGCATACTGTTTGCATTCAACCTATGTGTATCTTTTCATATACTTTAAATCATCTCTAGATTACTTATAATACCTAGTATTATGTAAACAGTTTTATGCAGACATTTTTAGCATTTCCCATTCACTACAGATTGGGTCTGTGAATATAGAACCCATGGATATAGAAACCTGATTCTGTGTGTGTGTGTGTGTGCGCGCGCGCATGTGTATGTGCGTACTTGTGTATACATTTAATGCATATGAAACTTTAGTTGCATCTAATGGTGCATCAAATTCAAGTTTTTACTCATAATTATTTGTTGGATAATAAATGAGGTTTTGCCCCACCTCCCTGGCAAGCAGCCATGGCTTTGGCAAGCGGCGGCCACTCCAGTGGGAGAACCAGCCAGTGTCTCCTGAGATCCCACCATGTTGGAACTTAGGGAATTGGGAAACCAAGCAACACACTTGTTACTCTCTGGTAAGCAGCCTTAAGCCTACCGGGCAGGTTGAGAATCAAACATCCCATTTCCCCCAACCCCTCATTAGCAACTGGTAGCCAGAGGTCTGAGCATCTCTTGGCAGGCTGACTGTATGTAATACAGCAAATAGGGGGATTTCCTTCTACCATCTCTTTGAAGGCAAATATTGTTATCACTGTTTTGCTTTGTTCTGATTAATGGTATTGCTCTATTCAATATTCTGTTTTGGTAAGTTCTATAATGTTCTGTATTTGGTTTGATTTTGCTATACCTGATTGAAAGAACAACTATTGTGAAGATAACGAGATATACAAGTACCTATTACTGTTATCCGGGTAACCTGCTGTGAAGTTCTGTACCAATTTCACTGCACTGTATCAATTGGCTTTGTTCTGTCTTGTTCTGATGTATTTCACTACCTTCAAAATAATAAAAAATTTAAAAAAAGAAATCAGGTTTTGATTTAGTTGTTTAGGTCATAAATAAAAATGTATAAAATATGTATAACAAATATTTACACTATTTCATTTTATGCTCCTCCAAAACCCTAGTAGGGAAATAATAACAGAGCTTGAGATTACATAATAATAAACAAAATGAGAAAATTATTCTCAGACTGGAAGGCTACATTTATAATTGCTTTAATACTTTCATATAAAGTAGCTCATTGGATGCAGAATTTTGTCAAGAGTAGCAAATTACCTACTCATAATTTCAGGTTAGCTTGTTCATTCAAAAAGTACTGCTAAGTGGGGATTAGTGGCACTTGCTTATAATCCCAGCACCCTGGGAAGCTGAGGCAGGAGGATCACAAGTTTGAGCCGAGCCTTAATGACTCAATGAAATCCTGTCTCAAAATAAAAAAATAAAAGAATTAGAGATGTAGCTCAGTGCAAACACCCTGGGCTTAACCCCTTGTACAACCACTGCCACTACTATCAAAACCCTGTTGACCAACTTATATTTATCAATTTCTCTTTTCAATAATGGAACACACTCAAAGATAACATATAGAACTATTGTGACAATGGATTCAGAGCAGAAGGATTACTAAGGTCTAGCCACGTCCCATTGACACTTCATGGTTCTGGTAAAAGGTAGATACAAAACTGACTAAATTCTACCTCGATTTGGGAAAAGATAAAATAATTTGACATTTTCCTAGCACCTAAGATGCAATTATTAATTCAATTTTGATTGACGTCACGGCACACCATTATGCTTCTTTGTCCGAGTTTGCTGAACTATGAAGATTTGCCTCCTAACACTAGCTCTAGTCTAATTCTTACTTTTTTGCCCTACTCAGAAGCCCAAAAAATAATTCCCATGTAAGTTTTCCCTTGAAATGGGGTTATTTGTAGTAGGAATAAATCTATCTTTCTGCAGGAAGGAAATAATAGTATCATTTTCCTATGTCTATTCCACCATTAGCACAAAAACTAGAAAAAATTCCTCAAATAATCAAATAATCATTTGGGAACAGCACATATTATCTAATCATTCCTAAAATAAGGTCAGTGGAGATACATTATAAAAATATTTCTCATGCTTTTTTTCTTATGAAGAAAGTATTTTCTATGCATCTGTGAAAATCTCTTGCGTTACATTAATGTGTGTTAGTACTCAGCCTTCATCAGTATGATGGCCATGTCAAATCGATCATAAATTAGCAGTGCCCAGAAGAGCTTAGCTGGAAACACTCCCTGGCTTTACAGTGTACACTGCGTACCACTGTAAACCACTGATACTGCAAGGTACCAAACTCATCCAGGGAACAGAAATCACATTTTGGTACAGAACAGGTTTTCCATCTGATTTGTGCCCAGAACATGTAAAAAACATAGCAGATTGCATGCTGTCTTGAGTAAGGAACATACATATGCATTTAAATCACTTATGTTTTTCTTTTTTATGATGCATTGGTGAATTGTATTCCTCCTGCATTTGTAATTAGAAGGCAGAACAGATGCGATGTCTTTGGTTAAAGTGATATGTCCATTAAAATAACCTGTACTACCAAGTAATTGTTTCCTTTAACAAGGGGTCTGGCCATTGTCCTGCTGTTTTTGAACCATTTAAATAGACTATGAAGAAAAACATGTGTGTCTTCAGGAAATGTTAATTGATTATGGAAGTCAGAAATTTTTGTGAGAGATAAGGGCTTATGTGTCTGCTATTTTGTTGCTGCTGTTTTCTTTTTTTATTCCTTTTGGAAGTGAGACATTGTCAAGCCAACATTAATTCCTTCAATATCACATTTCTCTGCCCCTTTAATTGGCATGAATAAACAAAACCTAACTATAGTTGAAAAGAAGTCACGTCTTTTTTTAAAAAAAACAAACTATTCTACTATAAAAGTCAATACTCAGATGCCATATATTTGGTGGTCAAATCATATTTATTAGCATTGAATTGTTGTTTAGATCCAAATAAAATATGGACTTTGATTTTGATTAATGTCAGATTTTTGAAATGTGCAGTTTTACTCAGCTGGGACAGACTGTGACAGGAACATGGTAGTCAGCAGACAGTTCTTTAGTGCAGTATGTGAACTCAATTGACCTAATTATATGTCTCCTCCCCTAGTGCTAACGGCAGCTGTGGTGACCTTTTCACCATTTTCTTCTTGCAATGCCGATGCACTTGACATAGATAAAACTCTAACTCATCTGTAAACATATGCACATTCATCGCTTGTGCCACTATAACTTAACATCTTTGTTTTTGAGTGACCAATGCTTGTAGATAGATCTCCAAGTTCAAAGTTACCACTTTTTTAAGAAAGACTTAACAACGTCATGTAGATTGTACATAGTTTGAAAGGATAGAGTGATTTCATATAAATTCTATTTATGATAAATTATTGCCAAAGTAACAATTCCTTATTGTTATCAAAATATTTAGAAGGCTGATGTGGAAAGAGATGTTGGCACAGAGAATGTTATGACGATTATGACACTGAATCTAGTAACATATGTGTTCTTCTAGAAGCAGTCTTTAGCATTCATTGAGGGCACCTGCTACGTTTTGTGAACCAGGTGGAGAGAAAATTCTTTCAGACTCTTAACCAGACACATATAACTGGTCAGTGTGGTTATTCAGCTTAGCACTAGCTAATGTGCTTGGGAATTGCTTCTCTTGTCTTTGAGATTTGTATTTATTAAAATATAGAAGAGCTAAGGTTCTGCTTTTGCTGTAGAAGCTTATCTTCTTTTCATTTTTCTTGTTTTACTAGTCATGGCTCTGAATTTCTATTTCTACAATATACTTACTAAATACATAATACCTGTTGAGAGCATTTCTGTAAAATTTATTTAGGAGATATAAAGACATACTCAGGTCAAGAGTTATGAACTGATTTGACCTAGTCATTGGTTTTCTATTTGCAAAAGACAGAGAATAGTAAATTTTATTCAATTTCACAATATGGTCTGTGTTTCCCAAATATCCATGTTTTATATTTGCTTTAAAGGTTTATTTGAAATATTGATTAAGCAATTATTGTCAAATTGTTGACAGATATTAATATCAGAGATATTATAATAAGAGTAATAAATTCAACATATTAAAATGATACTTTATTGGCTAATTGTTTCTATATATTATATAAACAGGCACACAGAAAGTATGCTAGGGAGCCACTATGGAATAGCTTTCAGTAATGATATAAATCTGTCTAGTTAAGGTTATTTACATAAATCCTATTTGAAACTGATTTTCAAGGATTGTTTATAGGGTTTTTGATTGCTTCATTAGACCACTTTCATGTTACAGTATAATTTTTATTAGAAAGTAAGATACATGAAATTGTAGTTAATGTATTTTATTCAAGATCTTTGCTAAGTCAGTAGATTGTAACTACTCTTGTCACAGAGGGAAATGGATAGCTATGAGATGAAAAATATATTAATTTGTTCCATTATGGTAACAAGTTTACTTTATATGCACATATGATATATATATATATCACATACATATGTTTATATACTACATGTGTATGCATATGCAAATGTAAATTTTATATACCTGTATACACATATAATAACATCAGGTTGGGTAAGTCAAATGGTAATATTGTTATGATCTCCAAAACAAAAAGTTGAGTTCATTTGGATTTGTAAGATAATCACTTTATGTTCAGTGTAAATGCCTTTACATTTTTCTGTAGTAACCAAACATACACAGAAAGCTCAATGCTTTCAAATGATGTTTGCAATTGCTTATGAATATATGAAATATCATTATGCCAACCTGAAAAGTATTTACAGTGAAGTTCATTTCTTTTTTGAATTTTTTATATTAAAGAGAAAAAACAAATGAAAATAGAATAAAGCAAATCAGAACAGAACAATGCAAGCTATACAGAACTTCAAAACAAGACAATAGTAAATCAATAATGGCTACCATAATGTCTCTCATTTTCTTTAAAATAGCTGAACATACCTTCACACGTAATAAAATCAAACAATATAAAACAGACTAAAACTAATCAAAAGAATAAAAGCATTACAGGACTTCAAAATAAGATAACAGGTAATGAACAATGGTTAGCATAATGTCTCTTGTTTTCTTCAAAGTGCCTGTCCATACTATCACACATAATAAAATCAAATAAAACAAAACAGAATAAAACTAATCAAAAGAATAAAACCATTATAGGCAAGATAATAGACAAAATAAGAGAGAATAAAACCAAAACAAACAAAATCATGAAAACAATACAAGAATTCAAAACAAAATAATAGGAAATTAATAGTGGTTACCAATTTCCCTTTTTAGGCATTTCCTTCCCTATCACTTTCATAATATCTATTGTGCTTTTTCGATTCCACTAACTCCTTCAGTTTTTTATGCTAGGGAGATAACTTGGTGTTCATCTGAATGAGTCCAAACCATTTCACTGATGAGTGTGATCTCCAGTTGCAACAAGAACCTACAAGAGCCTTGAGATTATCCTACTTTGTAGCTGGGTAGCTTTCCATTATATGAAAACACCATATGTTTGTTATCCATTCTGTGGTTGATGGGCAAGTTATCTTTGCTTTTTTATGGTGTCCTGTAACATGGAAAAATTGTTTTCTCTCCTTTGATTTTCCATCTATGAATTTCCTTTCAAGTTAAATGTTTTTCTTGTATACAGTGTATTGATGGATCTTATTTCTTGATCCACTCTCCCTGTGTTTCTATTTATTGGTGAATTAAGGCCATCTACACCAGGGGTAACAACCAGCATGCACTGGTTCATCTCTCCTGTGCTATTGGCCCTCCACTTTTTCCTTTCATTAAATTGCCTGGCTTGTTTGGCTATCCTCCTCTGCTGCTCTTCCTGGAACCATGGTCATCTTTATCTTTCTCTAGCATATGCTTCAACACTCTCTGTAGTGTTGCTTTGGTGATCATGAATTCCTTCAATTTACTTTATCTTATTTTCCATCAATTTTGAAAGATAGTTTTGCAGGTTACATCAACCTGTGTTGCAAGTTGTTTTCTTTCAGGATTTGAAACATTTCACTCCAGACTCTTGACTTGATGGTTTGTGTTGAGATGTCTGCTGTGATTATGATGGATTTTCCTATATAGATGATCTGTTTCTTTTTTTTTAACAGCTTTTCATATTCTGTTCTTGTGCTGAATTTCTGAGATCTTGATTATTATATGTCTGGATGTAGGTTTATTTTGATTATGGATAGTTGGAGTCCTCATGCTTTGCTTATCTGTATGCTAGATCCTTTTCCCCTGCTTGGGAAGTTTCTGTTATTGCTTCTGTAAATAGTCTTTTTATGTCTTTTGTGTTGACCCCTGAGTTTTTGCTGATACCTGTCACTCTTAAATTATTTTTCTTTGTGTTGTCTTTCAGACTGAATTGTTATTTCCTGGTTCCTTGTTATTCTTAAGAGATCTTCCCTTTCATGATTGCTAGCTATGATCCTGTCTTCAAGTAAATAACAATATTACATTTAGTAATAGATGGTAATAGTAGACAAATAGATTTGAATGAGAGTCAGTTATTTGGTAAATCTTACAAATGCATATTTAAAAGAAATATGAATCATTTTGGTCAGGATTTTGCACATTGTTAGCATTGATTCCACCAAATAACATGTGTTCTACTACATAATAGCATTAAGAGTTTTGTAGTACACTATTCCATAAGTAAATTAAAAACCTAATAATAGGTAATGTTTCCTGAGTCTAGTTTATGTGCCAAGCACAGTGAATGACTCATTCAACAATTACAACTTTGAGAGGTAGAAATAAGACCAAACTGAGGTACAGAGAGTTTAAGGAATGAATCCAAAGTCACACCCAATGCCAGCAAGGAGCAGAGCCAGACTTTGAAGCTGTATAATGTATAATCTGACTCAAAGTCCTGAAACCTTACCATGTTTCTAATGCATAAGTCAGTTTCTAATGCATAAGTCAGTTTCTGATGACATATAATTATATTCTTTAATCATCGCAAAATCTGTTTAAAATATCTCTGATAGATACAGCAATACTGACTTCTAAGAATATAATAAAGTTCCAGGTCCCTTTTAGAATTTTAGAAATAGGAGCACAGTGTAAAACTTTTTTAAAAAAAGTTAAATTCATTCTCATAGACAGGCATTAAGAAATACAGGATCCAAAATGGATTATTTGATCTGAGTTTTCTGGTTAGTAGTCCACCATTATCTGGTTAGTATTCTACCACGATCACCACTCAATGTGTGACTGAATAGAATGGACTATAAAGTGACCTGGGTTTGTCTAATGACCAGCGTCTTTAGCATATAAACTCAATTCTGGTATGTACTTGCTGCAAATTCACACATTGTTACAGGGTGGATGATTCACCATAAATGTTTCAAAAGTAGAGATCTATAACCAAAAATGACACAGATAATTAAATCTGGGTTAGCATAAAAACCTTAAAATTAGCACATACAATTTTTTTGAGACATTGACCTTTTGCCTTGGAATTTTTTTTGAAAAGTACTACATAATTAAGAAATATGAACTGCTGCACACTATTTGTTTTGATTCTTACTTGAAGCCTATATTGGTTGGCATAATTATCCAATTCTGAGAGAGAGAGAGTCACCAAACTACTTGAGCTGACATCAACTTTTTGATTTTTCTCTCTCTCCCTCCCCCTCTCTCTCCTCTGCTTTCCACTATGTTGGCCTCATGCAGTAATATCTCATTTATCATAGCAGCAAGGACAGCTACGTGGGTCCTTACTCCTTCTCACTTTAGAGGGGGAAATAGAATACACCCCCTGTGTACAACTCCTGGTAGCTTTGTACTCTAGTGAGTGCTCCATAGCAGATGAAGAAGAATAGACCCTGAGAAAGAGAAGTGCAGGTGATTCAAATAGGAACAAATACCTCCTGCAACTGTGTAACTATTTACAAACAAAATCCATTTAACCTTCTTGGGATAATTTACATTTTTGTTTAAATGCAAACTATACCAGATGAGATAGTTCTTTTAAAAGACAGGAAGTTCAAAAGAGAGATAATAGCACAATGTAATAAAATGAAGCTGGGCACAGCTGCACATGCCTGTAATCCCAGTACTCTGGGAGATGGGAGCAGGAGGATCACAAATTTAAGTCCCACTGTGGCAGCTTAGTGACTTAGCAAGAGCCTGTCTCCAAAAAAAAAAAAAACTTTAAAACAATGGTGTAGGGATCTGGCTCAGTGCAAAGACCCTGGGCTCAATCTTCAGTACCAAGAAAAAAGAAAAGAAAAGAAAAGGAAGGAAGGAAAAGGAGGAAAGAAAGAAAGAAAGAAAGAAAGAAAGAAAGAAAGAAAGAGAAAGAAAGAAAGAAAGAAAGAGAAAGAAGGAAAGAAAGAAAGGAAGGAAGGAAGAAAGAAAGAAAGAAAGAAAGAAAAAGAAAGAAAGAAAGAAAGAAAGAAAGAAAGAAAGAAAGAAAAAGAAAGAAAGAAAGAAAGAAAGAAAGAAAGAAAGAAAGAAAGAAAGAAAGAAAGATGGCAGTCTAAGTAGTGGTTGGTGTTTGTTTGTTTTTGTGGTGTGGGAGATGGAACCTCTGCCCTCACATTTGCTTGGCAAATGCTTTAGCTGAGTTGTATCCTCAGGCCTTTTTTATTTTTAATTTTGAGACGGGGTGTCACTAAGTAGCTGAGGATGGCCTCAAACTTAGACATCCTGCCTCAGGCTCCCAAGTAGTTGGGATTACAGAGATGTGCCACTGCCCAGGCTACTTAGGTGGTATTTTGTGACTCGATGCTGCTGTACAGTTAGCCCTTCATGTATTAGTTCCACCACTGACTATCATTCAACCATAGACTGACAATATTTGAAATAAATTATGTCTGTATTGAACATGTGCTGATTTTTGCCTTATCAGTACTACTTAAACAATACAGCATAGTAACTATTGACATCACGTTTATACTGTGTTAGGAATTATAACTAATCTAAAGATGATTTAAAGTATATGGGAGGGTGTGCACAGGTTAGACAAGTAGCTGGAACATTTGTGGATTTTTATATCTATAAGAGGTCCTGGAACCCATCTGTATAATAAATACATGAAGTATTGGATATAGCATGTCTTCCAAGGTGAGTTTTTAAAGAACAATAATGGTAGCCAGGTGCATTTGAATACTTAAAAACTTCTACTGAACAATCTGGATATGTTTCCTGGCTCCCAGTTTTCTTCTTGCTGCTTTCTTATTGGAATTTTTCACTTCTTTCTCATTACTTTAGCACAAATTCTACTTCCTTGAACTTCAATTTCTTTTGTTGTCAAAAGGGGATGATTAGAACTTTCTTGGATGGTAGATGTGAGCATTAAAACATGAGCTCTGTAGATTTTCAATAAATGCTAGTATTCCAGGGTGATGAGCACACTCAGCATGGGATGATTCCTGTTTTAGTTTCCTCATCACTGAGACGAAATATCTGGCAGTCACAACTTAAAGGAGGAGAGGTTTATTTAGACTCATATTTTTGCCCACAGGCTTCAAGGCAGGAAGGCATGATCAGAGGGTCTGCTGGAGGAAAGGTGCGCACGTCATGGTGACCAGGAAGCTGAGAGAGAAGAGAGGCTCTGAGGAGGGATCCCTAACTGTCCGTGCCCCTGTAAGCCATCTCCTCTGATCAGACTCCTTCTCCCAGCTGCAAGCCAGCTATATACAGCTTCCATAACCCAAGTATCTTCTAAATACAGGAGGCTTTGTGGACCCTTTCAGAACTAAACCGTAACATTTCCCCTCTCTCCTTTTATTAGCCACTTTTTCTTACTTGGCATTATTTGATACAATTGGAAACAAAAGTTGTTTGTTCAAGAAATGTGGAATACCAGTAGAGTTAATGATAAGTTATACTCACCATATTTCTGGTAATGAAAAAGATAAGCACATAAATACTAATTACACCTTTTATATGTCAGAGATGCAGTAGGAAGGAAAGACAATGCTGGACACTCACTGAGTCACAATCCTTATGGTGGGCGTTTGAAGAAGGGAGATCATGATGATCTACATTGTCACTATTGTCTGTCAGTCATTGGTGACTAGGGCCATCTGAGGCACAGAGCAATGTGTAGCTGCTCAACGTCACATCCACACCAAGAAACAAGCAAGAGCCTGTTCACCCCCTGTAAAAAAATTCAAAACAATATTTTTCTTTAATGGTGGAAAAATGAGTTGAATTTTTAAACTTCTGGTTTTAGATTTTGTGTTTAAATTTTAAGGATGACACATCTCCATGTAGTCTTATTTCTCCAAAATAGGTTACTGGCAGCATGAAAAATGTTAAGACTATAGCTTCTACTTGCAAAATGACAGAACTCTTTTATAAGCTTATGGAAAGATCATTTCAAAGAGAGTGTTCAGTAATGTTTAATTTTATGTAGCTGTCACATTGGGACCAAATTTGAGGTTAAATGACAGGTATGAGATTTTCATCAGAAGGCATCTCTGGAAGTTTGATGAAAAACAGAAAAACCAACTGAATTCATTTCCACACCCTAACGACATATGATCGCAATTTCTCTTGGATGTGGTTTATTGTTGGTAAAATTTAGAAAAATTCACATGTATCCTTTTGAAGTACATGTAAACTATATTCTCATGAAATGTACATATTGTAGAGTTAAATATTTATGGGAACTTTTCTTCTTCTTCTTTTTTTTTTGCCATTCAGCCTGCTTTCAAGATATTCAAATATATTTGGCTTTTGTAACTTTGCTAATTAAACCTTCTAAAACAGATGGAATTATAGAAATTGCAGGGTTTAAAATATCATCTTAATTGGTTTACAATCTATGTGACACATAATGCCATTCATACTGTATAAAATATATATGGATAGTTGAAAAGATAAAGCATGCCAATTAATTTTTCTTCAACTCCTTCAGTTGCATTTTTCTTCATTATTGTACCTCTTTTCCATTATTATGGTTTCAATGAAGTCTGATCAACTTTAACTGTAACCTAAAGCCATATGGAAGAATTTCTTTCTGACCTTGAGGTGGGGAGAATAGGAATTTATTTTTCCTAAATAAAATGAGTGACCTTTAGAGACACTTTCACGAATGCATAAGGTTGTTTTTCTTTGAGCAATGCTTTGATTAACCTTTTTCTTTTTTACTGTGATTTTCTAACGTATTTAGGCAACCACATTCCTCAGATTTTCTGAAATAGCCTTGATTTCAAATATCCTGTCCTACTATACCACTAAGAGCAGTTGGATTTATCAGGTCGCATGCTTAGCTTTTTGATTTGGAACAAGCCATGATCTATGTACATAGATTATTGGGAGACTTAAACATCTTCACATATGTCTTTGTGCTTTAAAATCAAGACCTGGTTAAACCCAACTCATGATACCTCCAGTGATTCCAGTTTTGAGGCCCATAAGGAAGGCCTCAATTAAATAAATATGCTTTGCCCTACAAAGCAACATGCAGTTTTTTTTAAAAAAAAAAAAAACCATCCTATAATTTTTTTGGCTAACAAAATTAAACTAGACCGTTTCTTTCAAGTATCTCAATTTGCCATTTCGGTGGGATTTTAAACACGCTAGTCCCCTGCTGTTGCCATGGTAACCGCTTTGGGCCCTCATGGGTGACTGAAAAGTACCACACTCCTGGTTCCTGTTTGAATACACACGTGTGGCCAGTTTCCGCCTTGCGGCGGGAGGAGAGGAGGCTGGAATCTCCACGCTTCCTCAGCAAGGTAAATCCGCGCATCAAATAACATCGGAGCCTAGGAAATCGCCACAGCAGGGACAGATTACCTCGTACAGTCACTATGGAGAACGATTCAGAATCTAGCTTTAATGATCCCGGATAGAGCTCTTCTCCTCCCCACCAATGTGACATTTTGTCGACATTTTATATATCAAGGAAATATTTAATTGAAACATTTCTGAGAATGCCTACCGAGCTGGCTCTAGGCATCTTCCAACATCGCAGGGGTCAATTAAAAGAACCAATCAGCTGTTTTTAAAACTTTAAAATATTTTTTAAAGAAAAGGCGGAGGGAAAGAAAGTGGACAAAAAGTAATGTTAAATAGCATGGAGCATGACTAATGGCGCTAGCATGTAAAAATCATTGGGAAAATGTCCTTGGAAGACAAATGAATTTTCAGCAGAATAATTAACTTAATTAACAAATTTGCATGCATATTCATCAGGCTATTGAAGTCTTTCCAGCCCAGCTTGATGAGCGTTGGTGTAATAATTGTCTCATTTACATTCTGCAATCTACTACAATTTAGGGCACGCAAAAAAAAAAAAAAAGCCGACCTCTTCCCTTTGACTTTCTTTGGGACCCACGTAGTCCTAAAATTGCAGCCTTCACCCCCTGGATGGCCTTCGGCTCAGGCCTTTGAGAGAGCCCCCAGAGAGTTGACTGTGGCTGCCCATCCCCCAGCCTTCCTCTTATTTTTTTCTTTTGGACCAGGTTCTCTGTTTTTGCCTCTGCTTGCTCTCCTGGGTAAATCTTGGCACCAGTTCTGACTTCAAATCTCTTGGGTCGCCAGACTGCATCATGTAAAAATTGCCATTTCCCTCTATCTCTGCAGGGCAATCTTTAAAGGCAGTAAGGTGTGACGGCCCAGACTGGCAGCTTGGCAAGACAGAGCCCATGGATACCAGCACACAGGAATCTGGACGGTTCGCTCGCTCTGACAGCAGTCAGCACTGGGAACAAAAGGAACGGGTGGGGGGAGCGCAAATGTATTTTTACATATTGTAGGCATATGGCCACAAGACCAGCAGAAATATATTTAATTACCAATTGCATGCATTGAGGAGAAAAATATTGGGGAAGGAGAAAAAAATGTGTGCACAGCAATATTATGCTACTTTACCTTTTCACCTCAGCTTTTTTTTTTTAATTGAAGATAAAAGGGATTAGAATTGCAAAGGGTTATCTGCTGGAATCCCATCTGAGATGATACGGGTTTTTGACATGCCTTCCTTAATAGTGGAACATTATATCAGAAAATATGAAAGTTTTCTTTTCATGATTTTGGTTAAGAAATAATTATACTGTGGTCCTTATGGGGGACCAAATTTGAAAGAAAACAGATAATCAATCTGACTACTGTGTTAAAATTACACCCTTGATGTGACATGTTAGCTCAGGTCTTAACAATTGACAATACGCAAACAATTATATTCTTGTTTTTTCCTGTGAAATCAAAATAGTTCAACCCACACTTATTGTCAGGTACTGTACTAGCCAAGGGAGGTACAGACATGAATCAGATACAGTCCCTGTATCAAAAATTCATAGTCTAGGAGGGAAAACTAATATGCATTTATATGTAATTATAAACTTAGATCATTGAATTATTAAATATTCTAAAATTGTAATTAACTAAAATTGTACATTTAATATGTATGATACATGTCGTGTAATATGATGGTGCAAGTCCAGGGCCCATAGAATCTCTTAGTTTATTCTGGGGATGGGACATACTGCAAGGAGGGAGAGAGAGAGGTAGATTCTGGAAGAACTGATAAAAAGTGAAAGTCGGGAGAAAAAGCCAGGGAAGGAGGCAGGTCACTGAGTGTAGGGCAGAGCAGATGACTTTGATAAATAGGGCAGCTCCCTGCCTAGGGTGGGGTAAAGGGCAGGAGTCAGGTATCAGCTAGGAAAATGTAATTGCTCCCAGAAACAGGGCTAGGCCTACTTCCCATCAGTGACAGGAAAGAAACAGCCCTGAGAAAGCAACCTGCCAGGGGCCCTCTTCTTTGCAGCATTCTCTTCCTGACTTCCTGCTAGTTGGGTCTCCTGTTCCTTACTGCCTGTTTTTTTTTTTTTTTTTTAAACTTTCAAGAGAATAAAACAAAGCAAAGCAAGATAAAACAAAACAGAACAAAGTAGAGCAGAGAAAAACTATGCAAATAACACAGGATTTCAGAACAAGACAACAGGAAATCAACAGCAACTACCATAACGTCTCTTGTTTTCTTTAAAATAGTTGTCCATACCTTCACATACAATAAGTTAATACAAATCAAAGTAGTATAAAAGCAAAAAAAAGTAGTATAAAAGCAATAAAACAGAAGAATGACTACCTTAAGGACTTTCAAGACCAGACACTAGGAAATCAATAATGGCTACCATAATGTCTTTTGTTTTCTTCAAAATAGCTGTCCATACCTCCATGCATATTTAAATCAAATAAATGAAAATAGACTAAAACCAATCAAAACCAAGAATAAAAGCATTATTGGACTTTGAAACAAAATGATAGGAGATCAGCAATGGCTACCATGATGTCTCATTTTCTTCAGTGTAGTTGTTCATACTATCACACATAATAAAATCAATTCTCGGAACCCTTTAGGTATAGATCTAGGGACACATAAGCCTACACATGTACATCTATCCTTTCTGTATTAGAAGGAAAAGCAAAACAACAAATAAATAATTGTAAGAGCCCAAAACAATAAAATGTAGCCTTTCAAAACAAAGTCTTACAGCCTGTATTTAAGTTTAGGTAATGGGTGAATGGTCTGTTAATATATGATCTGCTTTACAGAGCAAATATAGTCCTGAAAAGATTGTTTCTTATAAATTAACTTTTTGGGGGTAAATCAACATACATAAAAAAAACACTAGGGGAGCTATTTAAAGGAATCCTGTAGTGAGTCTTTTTATAGTGCTGCAACTACTACTTAATCTTTTTGTTCCCTTTCTTGGCATCAGGTATGTCTGTGCCTCAATGGATTTCTTTTTAAGAGAAAGTAGCACAGATTGTAGCACTGAGTGCCTGCAGCTGAACCCCAGGGGTTCTGGTGATATGCTGACCCCTTGTTTGCTGATACTGGGTAGGAGAAATAAGTGTAACCTGGAAGTAATCTCACCAAAGGCATTGCCACCCAAGTGTGAGCTGAATTTCTCAATTCCCTCTTTGAGTCTCAGTTGTCACTTGGTTACTAAACTTTTATATTCTGTAAATAAAATTGTCTGTTTGAGCACTTGGCAGAATAGGTGTGACTAGGGGTTGGTCAGTCCCCTTGTTGTGCTCTGCTCATCACTCAACAGCCTGTTGGAGCAGAGTCAGCAACTCAGAATGGTGACAGGTGAGATCTACAACTGCTCTTGCTAAAAGGAAATACTTGTTAACTTGAGAGCCCACCCCTGCCACCATACTTCCTCAGAGGAGAAGGAATATCCACTCCCTAGGAAGAAGGTACACTAACGACAATATTTTAGACCTTTTAAAAAAAATCTGTAACCTATAGTAAGAAGGAATTTATCTTATTGGTCCAGTTGCAGATTCAGTCCTCTGGGGTCAATCTGAACATTCAGCTACCTCACCCTCGCACTTGCTTCCATATTTCAGATGGACTAAAATCTGTCTGTCTGCTTATCCTCCCCATAGACTAAGCCCACTCCTCTGACTTTTCTACAGCTTCTGGTCTGAGAAGATGTGTGGGGAAAAGGCCCTACAGCATCTCCTCAATCCTTTTTGATCACTCATAAATTTGATGGCAAATTGTATCTGAGTCAGTTCACTGGAAATTTATACTGCTCTAACCTCCACTGTCAAGGGAAGGTAGATTTGGATAGGCACCTACTTGTCCCATTCAGAACGCTGGGTCATCTGATACTGTATCTTGGATATAGTCTATCTCCCAAAGATTCATGTGCTAGAAGCTTAGTGCCTATTGTGGAAATGCACATTTGTAGGATTTTTAAGGGATGAAGCTTGTTATGAGGCAGTTATGTTTGGGGCTGTTTCCCTCAGAAAGCACTAATATTGTTTTCATGGAGTGTGTGTTATGCAAAAAGCATCACTGGCTCCTCCTCAATCTCTCTTTCTGTGTTGCCATGTTATCTCTTCTGCACACAACCATTTCCTTTCCTGCTTTTCTGTTATGTTGTGATGCAACAAAGAGAGCCCTCACCAGAGGCTGAAGTCATGTTTGGGATGGAATAACCTGATCCAAAAACTGTGAGATAAATAAACTTCTTTATAAAATACTCAGGTTCAGATATTACACAACAGAAAAAAAACCCTAATATACCTGGTCACCAGTAGTGGTGACTATAGCTAGAGCTCATAAATATCCAAGATGGTCACAGGGAGGATGGCCACACGATCATTGTTGAAGGCTTACACATCTTTTGCTGAAGGGTGCTCTGTAAGCAGTATAGTCTGGATTTTTCAAAAGCCAAACCTTATGCTCTAAATCAGGTCATATAAAGTCCAAATATTAGTCACAAACACATCATATACTGCATGTTTGGCTATTCTCTTAACCATGCGGAGTTTGGAACTTCAGTTGCTCTACAAGGGGAGAAAATATAATTCAAATTATTAGATAGTGCAGGAGGCTAGGTTTCGGACCTGCAATGAAGCAAAAACTACAATATAAATATTGTTATAGTAATGCATTCAGAACAGCTTTCCCATTGCCTTAGTTCTTACTGCTCGTTCAGTTTATACCTGCAAATTTGATTGTGTTTATAAAAATGATTGCTCTATAGACACCACATAGTAACTTTTAAAAGTTTGCAAAGGAAAATAAGATGATAACACCACAGTTCTAGATCAGTGCTTTTATAAATTATATACCTACTTTAAACTTAGGAAATGCAGGATTTGCATTTGCAAGAAAATGGATTCATCTGGACATCATCATGTTGTATAAAATACACCAGACTCAGACAGATAGTACATATTTTCTTAATACTATAATCTAAACCATGTTGACATGAAAGTAGAAGACAGACTATTTTTAGATAGAGGAAAGAAATAATGGGAAGAGAGTGAGAGTGTTAGGGAGGCTAATGGGGAATTAATATGATCAAAACATATTATAAATATTGGCACTCAATATTTTGTAAAATTAATAGGCACTAATAATAAAATAGAAATGATTACAAAAATGTTATAAAATGTAAGGTATCACATACATGCATATTTATATTCTGTTTCTTAGGAATATTTGAAATGTCTTTTAAATGTAATTTTTAAAATCAACACTCAAAGAAAGAGAAAGTTCAAATTGGACAAAATATGTATAAAATTTCTTTTTGGACTTACTGGAAGCCAAAGCAAAAGTGAAATAATTTTTCATTATCAAAAAGAGGAAGCTTACTATTTTCCCAGGAAGACAAATTTGAAAAGATAAATTCTTAAATTAATTTAATATAGTCTTGACCTTTAGAAGGTGGTAAAATAATTCAAGGCATTTGTATTGTAGCAGATTACAGCACAACCCAAGAATTGTAATGAAACATACCCTACCTTTTAGACCTATAGTGGAAGAAGGTTTCTTCCCAGGGGAGTATTGTGGAAACTTAGGGAAGTGCTAGTGCTTGATGCACAGATCCAAGTTTAGAAGAGGTAGTATTAATGCATTTATTTATTTAGGTATTCATGAAGCAAATATTTGTTGGTTACCTGCTCCTGTAGGAGAGGTCATGTTTCTAAGTCTAAGTTTAAGTGAGAAAAAGAGAAAATTCCCTGCTTACAGTCCACATTAAAGTGATTTTGGCGCTTTAATGTAAAATTTTACAGTTTTAACTGTCACAAGGATGTGTAATGGATGAATTATGGGTTAATCAACTTACATGATGCTTTATGGTTTAAAGATTGTTTTTACACATCATTACAATCCATGCCTCCTTGTGGAAACATTGGACCATTTCGGGTACAACTCAGCATTCAGATTTGGACTGATGTTTCTGGTTACAGAGTCTTGATATATCATGACAACATTGTTTATGCTTACATGTTTCCATTAGAAAAGATCTGCTTGAGAGCTTGTTTCAGAAATTAGTAAGAAAGTCAGCTAGTAAATACCACAAGAGATCTTAACATACCTTGTGTGCTTAAGAGTTGAACATTGCACTTAGTGACACTTGGTTTAATGATCATCATAATTTTCTTCACATCCTATGAAGCATTGCAAGTCTTTCAGCAAAATGTGAAATCCTTGTGTGAGGCACAGCTAGGAAATATTAATAACTGTTAAATGACAACCACTCATCCCTACCTCAAGTCAAGGATGGCCAGTCACCTGGTTGACTCAAGCTCCAAGGCTCTCTCTTCCTTTCCTTAGCACACCTATGATGCAGAATGGGTGAAAAATTTGGCTTCTTTTCCAGTGAATTAACCTGCATGCTAATGAAACTGTCCTGTTTTTGGTTGATTCCAGCTGTCAGCCTCCTGTCTGTTCAAGAGCTTTTGATGGAGCAGGTAGCTTTTTTAGTAAGAGAATGGCTACACAAAGTCATAAGTGCATGCAGGAAACACAAGTGCATGCAGGAAACACAGAGGGAAACTTATCTCACATCCTAATTGCCGCAAACTTTCTTGGATTTAGCAGGTCTTGGGAATCCTCATAGTTATAGGCAAACAGGATCAGGAGTGGTTGCCCTAAATATAGGAGATCATCTGTACAGTCAAACAGCAGCAAATAAATACCTCTATCTTTGAATGAAATACAAAATGATAAGTAATACTGAGTGTTTTAGTTTGGCTTTCTCTGGAAGCAAGTCCTATGTCTAGGATTCGAGTGCTAGCATTTTATTGGGAGATAAAGTAATATTTCCCTAGGAAGTAGCGGAGAAGAAGAGAAATGAGATAGGAAAATGAGTTGCCACTGTAGGCACTTGGAATCTAATTGTACAAAAGCACTGGGAGGTAGGACAGTTCATGTGCCTCAGAGCCATGCTACCTGGGAAAGTATCATGGATAGTTGGAGTCTCTTCTTAATGGTAGGGTTGAGTGTTGATTTGGTTTGCTGGGCCTGTGAGCAGAGTGGACTTCAGCCCATCAGAAGATTCTGTCTAATATAAGGTAGGGACTGCAGTGAGATGCTATGCCACACTGAAATGATAAGAGCCAAAGGCACATGGAAAGGATGCTAACATGACTGATGCGTGGGTCTACATTGTTGCCAATGTCAGCTCATCCTACGGTACTGACCAGTTGACTCTTCCTTGTGTGTCCTAGTGGAGACAGGAGAAAGAATGTGTGTACTAGACAAGGAGAAGAGCATAGATATGAGTAGATGTTTGAAAGGCGGGGTGTTTGATGTTTCTGATTCATGAATGATACCTAGTTTTTCCAGTGGTAATTGTTATATGAGCAAACTATAGGTATTTTGAAGCCATTGAAGTCTTCTCTTCCCTAATGCCACTTCAGGCATTCATTTTGTAACTCTGGATGATTTTTAGGGGTGGGAATTTGAACAATCCCTGTGTTTCATTCCATGGCTTACCAGGTCTCATTGCCATCATTTATTTACTTTTCATTTTCTTTTTGTGTTTTATTTATCTTTCCTTGAACCATTAAAACTATTTTACTATTTCTATTTTTGAGGTGGACAAAGCTTGAGTCTCCTGTAGAAAGTCTGGAATGTATGTATCATTTTTCTAGTGTTCAGGGAGTAGCACCATGAAAACTGCACTCAGGTATTCAGGCTTGGTAAAAGGGCCACTTTCAGTCATCCAGGCTGATTACTGGTCCTCTCCGAAGGACCTGATGAACAACTCTGCCAAATGGACATACACGAATCTCAACACAGGCTGAAATTTAAATCACTCCATTGTTCAAGGGGTTTATGCAGGATAATTGTTGAACAGAATGTTTAAGTAATCAAAAACCTTCAGATGGGGAGAAGAGTAGTGTGACAGCCTGAGGGTGGTAGACGCATTTATTAACAAAACATAGTGCAGATGTGTGCAGTCATGGCCAAGGTGATAGATTTGTGCAACAGGGAGCAATCATTGCTTCACATGAAGAAGAAAAGGAAGCCAGGTTCTTTAGCTTGCTTGTATCCAAATAAAAAAATGAGCAAGTAAAATAAATAGAATTTCATTGAAGATATAGATAGATAGATAGATAGATAGATAGATAGATATAATAGTACAACCACTATACAATGTTTCAGTAGTAACATTGCTCAAAAAACTGAAGGTAGAAATTCCATTTAATCTGGCTGTCACTTCTCTAGGTAACTTCCCAAAAGTGTTGAATACATCATATTACAGTGATACCTGTGTATAAATGTTTATAGTGTCACAATTCTTAATAACTAAATCTTGAAAACCATACATATGTCCATCAACAGATGAATGGCTTAAGAGAATGTGGTGTTTATACACAATGGAATACTACTTTACCATAAAGAAAGATAAACTTGAATCAATCATAGGGAAATGGAAGTGCCTTGAGAGCACAATTTTAGATAAAATAGATCAGACACATAAGCTTATATGTTGAGTGTTTTTTCTTACATGAGAAACTTAGAGCAAAAATACAGAGCAAAATAAGATCTAGATAATAGGAATTAGGGAGCTAGATTGCAAAGGGGGATGGAATCAGACGATAGAGGGAGGGAAAATAAGGGAGGGATAAGAGATGAAAAAAGAAACTTGGTGTTATGTGCACGTGCCAACTCCAATAAGGAATGTATCTTAGTTACTTTTCTCATTGCTGGGACAAAATACACAACACCCAGAATTAAAGGAGGAAAGATTCATTTTGGCTCTCAGTTTATAGAAGTTTCAGTCCATAATTGGCTGCCCCTAAGGCAAGGTGGCATGGCAGAGGGGCATCACAGAGGAGAAACAGATCATGCAAGGCAGAAAGTAGCAAAGCAAGGGACCTTCGTAGGTTCTTTCTGACCCTTTTATATTCTATCTAGGGTACTGGGATTATAGTGGTGCCAAACCAATCAGGGGACTGATTTAGTAATCACACACCCTTAATCCCCACATCACAACCTCTAGACCCAGACACCTCTGATAAAGCTTCACCTATGATTGCATGAGACTTTGGGGGGACATATAGATACTTGCCATAATAGAATGTAAACATTATGTACTATGCATGCAGATTAATAAACTAAAATTTAAAAAATTACAAAGTCAATTTAGTGTGTCTGAGTCTTTCAGTGAGATCATGGGACTGTTTTCTATATTCTTCTGGTCCCCCATACAGGTCTGTCAGAAATCTTGCCACTGAAGCAATCTGGATGTTTTATCTGTCACACACACAACTTCATCTTTTATCTTTCTGTGATTTGGGCCAAGCTAAATGAACTCTAATGCTACTAGTCTTTACTATTCCTACAATTTGAGCAGTAATTATATTTTAAATTTAAAGATTGATGGATTCAGTTCAGCTTCCTCAAGACTTCCTTCTAGGTAGGTACTGGGGAATGAAACAATGTGAAACTTGATGTTAGAAAGATTTCTATTTAAAAATTGGCCTTAAAAATGTATAATAGATGTGCATGTGGGCAATTAATTTCTCCAATCTAAGCTATTTATTATTAAATAATTTTTACTATTATTCCTTTCACACAAATGAGATATGTGACAATCTTTTGATCCATCCTTGACCCCAAATACATTCTATAAAAAAATCATAGTTTGTCATCTTAAAAAATAATAGTGGAAAGAACAGAAAATAATAACATTAAAAGTATGGTAAAAGGAGAGGAGACAAGCAAAGAAAGCCCACTGAAACTGAGTTAAAAGTTATTAATGTGTTTCTTGGAAACAAGGAAAGATACAATATAATAATCAAATCCTGCTGCAATAAAATAAAATAGGACATTTTATAAAGTTTAACTAAGAGCAATGATACATGTTTCTTCATGAGAAATGGAAGTTACACAATGGGAATTTTACAGTCAACAGTGAAAAGGCCTCTGTATTCTATCCTTTATATTGACTGCACATGGAAAGTTGTAAATGTCGAGTTACGTTGAAGGTATTTTGAAGGCATGTCTATAGAGAGCTGGGAAGACGGCCAAGATATCTGCTATCTAATAAAGTGAATATATGTGGTCATCCAACCTAAAGGAACCTGAGAAAGTGTTTGAGTTATGTTCATTTTCTAATCTTCTTCAAATATTAGTATTTTTGGCTTACCTTGTTGTTGCCTCATCTTCCTAACTGATCTCTTTGACTCCCATCACGCCCCTTCCTCCAGTCCTCTCTCCATGATGTAGCAAGAAGATTATTTCTAAAACAAAGCTCTCATTGTGTCACTTCCAGGATGTATGATCATCTGCAATTCACTTCTAATATCTTTCAGTTTCTCAGATAAGTGCTGTAATTCTCTTTGCACATCTTTCTATGCCTGGAGTAGCCATCTCTATTGTCAAACAAATTGTCAAGTAAATACTTATAAGGTAGACCAGATATCTTACTACTTCTCTCCTTTTCTTTGTGTTCCTTGATCATCCTACCACACACTGTTGTTGTTTTGCATGTACTTGTCTATAAACAGGAATGTTATTGCTGGACCTTCACTGAGCCTCTGTGTTAGCAGAGCTCACATTAGGGAGCGTCACAGGTATTTGTTAAATACATGAGTGAATGGCTTGGTAGGAGCTGTCTTTCAAACCAACAGTAAGTGTCACATTAAGAACCAATGAACATTTCCCCAAAGTGTATTTCATAAAACACTTTTAAGAAATAGTAACAGAGATCCTGTTGAAAACTTCTAGACTTGGGAAAGCAGAAAAGGCTGCATATTCAATTTCTCCTCTCTCAAAAAGTACTATTTTCATTGAAATGTAAATGAAAGATATATATATATATATATATATATATATATATATATATATATCTCACATGTATCTCATATGTATTTTTTGTTTTGGGGCATGTGTGTGTGTGTGTGTGTGTGTGTGTGTGTGTGTGTGTGTGTGAATGTGTAGAACCTATTGAACCTAATTCTTCACTACAAAAACAATTTGGAAATCATTGTATTACAGGCTTTACTTTTATTAAGAAATAAAATAGGTATGCATTGTTTCTATGCTTAGTTACATTATCTTATCAAATTTAACCCAATGTGGTAAGTACAAAAATAAAAAGTAAACAAAAAATGAAGTAGCAAAAGCATAAAAATAAAAACTGAAGATGGTTATTTTGTAGATAATATGAATCAATTTTGAAACCACAAATATTTACTGCAAACCTTCTAAACTAAAAAAAATGTGACATGAAAAAACATTGAAAATCCTGATATATCCTCCATAAACAGTGGAAAAGCTTAGAATATGTTTCCAGAAAAGAGCTCCATTTATCATACCAACACAATGAATCAAATTTATAAAAAATGTTCACAATTTATGAATTAAATTTTTAAAAATCAAATCATAGAAGGTCCATAAATTAAGAGATCTATCATATTTGTGAATGAGATAATCTAATACTGTATGCTATCGGTATTGATTAAATGCAGTGCTGCTAAAAGTTTCAGTTTTAAATTTGATCAAGTATTTCTCAAGTTCACTGGGAAGACAAAGTAGCCATGAAAAACAGTAATAAATAAAAGCAATTAGCAGAATCTAGCAATGACATTTTTAAGAACATATTAAAAGCTGTAATTCTTAAAACTACACTATACAGTTTGCTGCCTGTGCCCTGGGGCTCCATGTCCACAGATATAACCAACTGTGGATCAAAAACATTTGAAAAAAATATCATCTGTATTAGACATCTAATCTTTTTTTACTTGTCATTGTTACCTAAACAATACAGTATAACAACTGTTTGTATACCATTTACATTATAGCAGGTACCTAGGAATGGTCTAGATGTGACTTAAAGCATTTAAGAGAGTATGGTCAATATATTAAATATGGTGGAATTTTATACTAGGAAATTGACCAGCACAGGCTTTGGTGGGCTCCTTGGAACCAGGCCTCTACAGATAATCAGAATATTGTATGTATCAGAATAACTCAAGTAATATTAGTATGTTAAGAAATCTTTTTATACCTAAAGATCTTTATAGTGATTAAAATAACAATAGAATCACATGTCAGTACAATACTGCTGCAGGAATTGGATAAGAATTTTAAAATTAAGTTTTAGTTTCCAATTTCATGCTACATACAGCGTTCAAATAGATTAAAGATTGAAGTGTAAAAGAATCAAATACTCGTAAGTGAAATAAATGAGACTCGCATATGTAAACATTGCATTGTCTCCCTACTGTAAAAAACTGAGAGTAAATAAGATCCAAAATATACAATAGGTATTGTGTAAGTGAAGGGAAAGAAATGGCTGAAAAGGAAAGAACAACTGGGATGGGAGAAAGGAGAAAAGGAAGAAGGGATATATATATATGATTATATATATATGATTATATATATGATTATATATATATGATTATATATATATAATAGATAACTATCTATATCTATCATATATATGATAGATAACTAAACTACTAATCCCTGTTAGTTCATCAGAAAGAAAGATTTGTGCTTTCACTGATCATTTCTTTCATTCCTACATTTTGTAATTTGAACAACTATTTTAATGATAACAGTACACAATATATTAATCATGGTTAATTACCTACTATTTTGTGTTGAAATTCTGTATCATCTTTTTTATTTTTATTTTAAAATTTAAAAAGATCAAAACTAAGAGAAAATATAGATGCTTTGTTTTTCCAAGCATAAAATTTAGTATTTTAGAAGTTTTATCTTTCTAAAACCCTGTACATGAAGTACAGAGAATTCCCATATACTTTTCCTGCCTCCCATATTTTTCCAGAATATTAACATCATACACTGATGCAATAAATTTGTTATCATTGATATATTTCATTAATGCTGCATAGTTGCATTAAGATTTCACTGCTCAGTGTGGTTCACTGTGTTGTATGGTTACATGTGTTTAATATCATGTCTCTACCATTGCAGAATTTCACAGAAAGATTTCACTGGCCTAAACCTTCTCTGTGTGCTCCCTATTCATCTCTCATCTTATCTTCCCAATCCCCTGCTACTGCTACTACTACTGATCTTTTCACTCTATATTTTTGCCTTTCCCAGGCTGTATTGTTGATATCATGCAGCATGGAACTTTTTCAGATTGATTTTCTTCACTTAGCAATATGCCTTTCCTTGGTCTCCTCATGGCTTGATAGTTCATTTTGTTTTATCATTGAATAATATACCATTACACAGATGTACCACATTATTTTACACATTCGCCTGATGAAAAACTAGAAACATTTTTTAAAAAATGTGTAATATTTATGCAGACAAAAGAAAAACATTTATTGAGAGCCTAATATTAAGCCAGGCCTTCTTCTAGAATCTTGAGATACATACACAAGCACAGCATGAACAATCTTTGCTCTCAAGAAGATTACCTAGCAGTGAGAAGAGACAGAGATGCAGAAAACAAAAATAGAAACAACAAATGAGTAAATTTTAAATTATGTAGAGAGATGGTCACTGTTATGGCCAAGAAACAGGAGAAAAGGGTCAAGAGCATGTATCATGTAACATTTGCCCACTTATAATACCCTTTATTTCTTTTCATGTCCTGCTTTCTTCACTTTTCTTTCTTTTGTACCTTCTCCGCTTTTTTTCTGAGTTAAAGTCTACTAACATAATTTGTTCAGATTGAATTTCATACTAGCATTTATGACCCCACCCTTTCCCCTTAGTCTTATCAGTATATGTATGTGTATATATATATATATGTATATATATATATATATATATATATATATATATATATATAGTGAAAAGATCAGTAGCAGTAGCAGCATATATATATGCTGATGTACACACACACACACACACACACATATATATATATATATATATAAAATGAGAAAATTAATGTCTCACTTTGAATTGTATTTCTGTTGTTTCCAGTGAGGTTAAACACTTTTAAGCACTTAGTTGTCATTTGTGTTTCTTTTCGTATCAATTCAGTACACACAGTTCTTGGTCATTTTCTGATTGGGTCTATCTATCTATCTATCTATCTCTATCTCTATCTCTATCTCTATCTCTATCTATCTATCATCTATCTATCTATCTATCTATCTATCTATCTATCATCTACCTATCATCTTAGCTGTCCATGACTAGGACAAATAGCTGATATAACCAACTTAAAGGAGAAAAGGTTTATCTTGGCTGCCGGTTTCAGTACTTTTGGTCTGTGGTTTCTCGAGACTGTTGCTTTGGGCTGGTGGCAGTGCTATATACCATGGAGGATGTGCATAGGGGAAGAAGCCCACTCACTTCATGGCAGTTAGGACATAGAGAGAAGAAGGGGCTGGGATCCCAAGGGCATCTTCTCAGACCAAATTCCTTACCACTAGGACCCACCTCTTAAGGATTCCACCAGTCCAAGTAGCAGCACAGACTGTGACCAAACATTGACACATGAAATTTTGGAGGGTATTTCAGATACAGTCCATCCATCCATCCAACCATCCATCCATCCATCCGTCCATCCATCCATCCAACCCACCTTCCAACCATGCCTCCTCGTTCATGTGGAAGAATTCCTTACTGTCTCAGTTGTTAATTCCTTGTCAATTGTACATATCCCAAATATCTTTTCTCAGCCTATCCTGTTCCTGTTACCATTGCCCCAGTATGTAAAGTAAACTCTTGAGTTTTAATCCGACGGTTTTCTAATTGGCCCACCAATATTTCCACACTAAACATCACTTAGAACCTTAGTTAGGTCTTTGATTTTCTATGTCCATCATTCCTCTCTTCCTATTTCCTTCTTTGTCCTTCCTTCCTTATACTATATTGAAATTTTAAGTGTGTCCATATTTCTTTTTCAGTCTGCTGAGCCAGTTTGGCTATTTCTACTTTAAATGAGGGCTTAATTCTGGTTTTTGCAATTGTTGTTGCTTTATGGTACTTCTTCTCATTCATATACTTAGTTTTTATCTTGTTCGCATGTAGATCTATTTTCTTACTGACATTTTTCTATTGTGTTTCATCATCTATGGAAATACAAATAAATTATTATTTTTTTCTTTTCCTTTTTTGAGCAAATATTTCTAGAAGCACCTCCCCCAACCCTGAGTCTTCAAGACCAGGGCCCCTTTCTCATAATCTTTCCTGGTTTCTGGGTCACTTCTCTGCAAAGGGAAAGTGATGGGAGAACATTCCAGACCCTCTCCTCTGACCATTGTATAGTGGCTGAATCTCTTGGCTGGAGGCGCAGATGGCAGGTAGGTTGGGGAGTCCAGCGCCTCACACATTTCCTGTCTGCTTCTGCTCTTTCAGACAGAAATGGGATCCACTCCTACGTCCACTGCCGGCTCGCTAGCATATGGAACAGATGGACTGCATGGAAAACTCTAGCCCTGGTTTTTACTGCTTCTATTTCTATCTTTTCCTCAACCCATAGTGCTTTATTTATGGAGATTACTATGCTGGTAGCCCACAACTTAAGTCTTGTCCAGGTGTTTTCTAAAAAGTTGTCATCTCTGGATGTAGATAGGGATGAAGCGGGGGTGAGCGAAATGGGAAACTGCCATCTGGCTGTCCTAAAAAATGCCGTGAGCTCATGAAGGACTAGACGGCTGGCTTTCTGGTAGGTGTGATTCATGTTTTCCTCAACTAAATGTCACATAGTGGAGAAGAAACAAAGGTTCTCCCTCCTTCTTTCAGGTTTTCTGTTTGGTGTTTTCTTTCTCTAAATGCACTTGAGGTCCCCCACTGTGAGGGGGACTTATGAGTCATTCTAGTGGCAGTAAAGTCAGATTCTCTTCCAGTTTTGAAGGAAGGTCACTTTTCTAATTTTCACACGTGTTATGAATTTCCATCCTCGTGAATCTTCAAAGCTATATAGTATGGAGAAAGGCCAGGTGCCATTTAACTCTGATCCATTTAATGAAGAGACCACAATTTCACTCCTTACTCTGGAGAGGCAGTGATGTTAGCACAGAAAAAAAGTTTTCTAAGGAATACCTGAAGTCAGGCCAGGGCACTTAGAATTGTTCTGAATATTTGAGAAAGAACTATGCATGGATAAAATGTTTTCTGAGATTCCGAAGTCTAGTATTATTAATAATCACCTTCACCATACAAACATTTTTAATATGGCTTCTAAAGGTTTGAGCTTAGCAAAATTAAATCTTATTGAATCTTTTTGAGTAGATCAAAACAAAAATAAACAGCTTAGTTATATAAACACTGAGAGTGGAAAGCAAAGAATGATATAAATAAAAGAAGCAGTGCAGGATAAATACCATATAGTTTAGTGTGTTGTTCCATGGATGAACTTAAATAAATTCGCAGTACCAAATAACATCACAACATTTTAATTGGTATTCTGTTTTTAGGAGACACACAGGAAAGGCAATAGGTGTCTAGTAGCCCTTATTTCAATACTAGGACTAACCAGCTCTGTAATGTTGCAAGAAAAAATAGACCATGCCTATTTAAATTTGAATTTCAGACAGACTATGAATACTTTTTAGTATGAGTATGTCCCAGTATTCCAGGACTTGCAAAACAAAAGTGTCTGGATATTTTTAGTGACACTTTAAAGATATAAAGGAGTAAAGGCTGAGGAGGAGGGTTAATGATAGAATTTTGGAGACATTTGTTAGAGTTTGGTGTCACACCTACTGCCATTCCAGGGAGCAAAAGGAGGGTGTGTTTCTTTATACCAGTGACTCCTGAGCAAAGCTCAAAGAACTTGGCACTGGCAGCCTGAGGTAGAGGGAGGTGGTTGCATTCCTAGAAGACTCAAATTTAAAGACTGGTTGGAGCCTAGCAGCAGAGTAAGTAGAAGTTGCGCTGAAAGCCTGCTAGGCCTCTCCCAAAGGAAGAACAGGGATAGGGGAGTATTTCGCATGGATCGGGAACAGCCCCATGGATAGAAGACACTGGGCCGGCAGGTGGCTTGCAAATAAACTCCACTCAACGAGGCTTTCTTTTAGCAATGAATGACTTACACTAAAAGAGACCATTAACCAGAGGGTCAGAGGAGGTTGCTGCCAGGTGCCCACTGGAGAAGGATGGAGGATGATTCAGGATGGTGCTGCCCAAGGAGAACTTTGGAAAGGCATTGTCCAGGTGGCCCAGAGAAAGCCCCACAGAAAGGCTCTGTGTAGGGCTCCACTCACTCATTCACATTTCAGTAAATACTGAGCATATGCTAGGTGCTTTAGGCACCCACTGGGCAGGTGCTCTTCTTGGTTTGACAACACATTGGAGACTGTAGCAGACACACACACACACACACGCGCGCGCACACACACACACACACACACACAGAAAGAGAGAGAAAAGAGAGAGACATTCTTCAGGAGTACCTCAGCAAGAGAATCCTCACAGAGAGTGGACTAAACCTAGCATATATATACATTCTAAAGTAGGTTGGAGGTGAACCACTGCCATGCCCTATTTTTAGGGCAGAATCAGAGATGGCCCTGGAGTTAAGTGGAGAGGCAGGTGTTAATGGAGACCTCCAGGCCCCTGGTGAAAGGGTTGCGTTGTTTTATGGGATATGTCAAGTGGACAAGTGTCCAGTTAATCTCAAGTCACCAGGAACAAATTAATCAATATTACTGATGATCATATGCAATGATTTTCAACTGGCCAAAACAGAACCCAGAGATAGTAAATACCAACAGGCATATATTTCAGAACCAATAAAAACCTGGTGGGCAGCAATGTTACTGCTAGCCTTTTCCTCCTCCTCTTCTGTTCTCCCTACCTGGCTCTTGGCTATGAATGGAGGAGACACAGAAGCTCAAGGATGTTTTTCTGTTAGAAACAAAAGAGAAAAAACAAGGTAGAAAGAACAGCCTAGGAAAGTGGAGCAGGAGTGGGGGCACCAGTGAGAAAGACAAATCTTCTAAAGGCAGGGTTTAAAAAGAATTAAAATGCGTACATGCACCAACTCCCCATGATGAATGTACTCATTATGTACTGCAAGCATGGACTAATAAAGCTAAATTAAAAATTGAAAAGACACAAGTTTAAAGAATATATAAATATATATTTAAAAAGAAAGAAATATACATAAGCTATTTAAATCATTTTTAAATTACTTTAGCTTGTTAAAATCGTGCTAAGTGCTCCCTTGTTAAGGATGACTTCAAAGTTGGGCATGAACCAACTTCCTGGGTTTAGATTATATTCATAGTAGCATGGCTTGTGGAAAGGAGCTGAATAGCACGAGGGGAAAGTGTAAATAGCACATGATATAGACATTTAACAATAATAACAATACATTTATATATAACAATGGAGATATATTTTATTTTTCAATTTTTGCCTATTTATGAGGTGATATAAAAATGATAAACAGCATAACATCATGAATATAAATTTAAACATAAAAAACCTCTTTTTATGATATGCAGTATCTAAATAAGCACCCTGAATATAGATACAAAGGTTGAATAATAAACATACTGGAGGAAGGAATGCTGGATCAGAATAGGGATGGAACAACTCAAGACCAACACAGCCATTGTCCCCCTGCAGGACATGGTGGGAATGTCAGTGAACTTCTTTTACCAAGAGGGACCATTGCCCAAGCTGCTTCAAGGCTCAAGTACTTCGCAAGTTGTTCCCTGCCCTGTCTTTACATGAAGGAATCTGGACATGAGTGTACCCTTATATGATCCCACGTGTGAATGTGGGAATAGTGAGGTTGCCCGTGGAACTGCAGAATGAGCACAGGAAGTGGTAATCATAAGGAAAGAATGATGTGCTAAATTCTGATACATAACTGTGGGTCTCTAATGGGCATCCTTTTTCTTGGTGGTCAAAGAGAGGTTGTAGGGAAGAAAAGGCTTCTGAAAGACACCTTAAGACCCATCAGACCTACCACTAATGTTTTGGAGTTCAGAAAACAATAGCTCAAACTGGTGCTTTGACAGCTGAGCTGGAAAAATACTCTCAGAACCAAGGTCTCTCTGACTGTTCCTTGACTCTCTGCCTCTCAAACATATTTGATCCTCTTGGTTCCTGAAGTACGTAGAAAGTCTCTGCAATTTCCTGATCTACTTGAAGACTAAATCGACATAGAGGAGCACAATTACTTTCGATCCTTTTACTGAAATTTCATTAACTAAGGAGGGGTAAACTCATATCACAGGGAAAGAGACTGAGAATCAAAGGTCACCTATGGAGTCCCAGAACTTTGAAGTCGTTGTTTATTTGGGCTCACTCATATTTCTCTAAAAGTAATTTCGTACCCCCTAATATTGCCTACAGTATCCCCTATATCAGTTTCTTCTAGAGAGAGAGTGTATAAGCTTCAGCCATCTGGCCCTATCCATGTATGTACATTAATGCATTTGTCCTCCTATTCTGTTAATCGAATTTGTATGCCTATTCATTTCTTTCCATAGAAGGTAGACAGAAGAAATAAAGATGTGTAAAAGGGAGACAAAGCAAGTTCTAATTTTAAAGTTATACTTTTTAAGAACACTGAAACTTTAGGACACAAAGTTACCCAGGGTTATCTATAGTTGTATACTCTAGGCTTGTTTATACATTTATTTTTTTCTTTCAGATCCTCATATCCAAATCTTTTAAAATTACTATGAATGTATAAATCAGCCTAATGGATAGGAAAGGAGCAGCAATCTGATTTTAAGATGAAGAAATAGATTTGAAGAAACATTCAAAGGGCTCAAGGCATGTTGTTAGAAAAAAATCTTAGATGATCCATTGTATAGCATACATTCCAAAACATATGTATTCCCAACCCCATAATGCAGTGTCTCTCTTGATTTCTCACACTCTGAGTGCGTACTTCTCTCTTCTGCTTAATCACATCTATTAATGCCTCGCACTGTCAGTCCCACTGAGGACATCAGTCTCTCTGTGACGATACTTGAGCACTAACTCAGTGGGCTGAGTTGAGGTCCCTGTCCCCTCTTTGGGGGAACTCCTTGGCCACTGTCCAGTGATCCATAGACTCAATTACAGAATCTTCAGAGGAAAAGCTAAAAATTCTCTACAGCTGAAAGCCTCAGATTTTTCCTGGTCTGCTCGCTGAGGTGTTTTCAATTTCTCTAAATGACCACAGCTGGGGTCCTGCATTAGGCTGTATATAGGTCATCCCATGGCAGATCCAGGCTCCCACCGAGAACCGGGCCCTGGGCTCTAGGACTGGGAGCATCCCCTCATCCAGGGCAGGTCATCTGATGAATCCCTCTGTGAGTCTTGTTCTTGGCCCCTTTTTGACTTCCTTATCCTTTCTACAACCTCCTGGTGATAGTGATATTTAGCTTAGCTGAAGGAGAAAGTCTCCTCCTAGGCTTTTAGAATCAAATGGAATCATTTGTGGATGCATTTAAGGTAATTTTTCAACAAGCCAAAGACCTGCTTTTCCCTAGAACTTTATTACAAAACACCTTGACCCTTAAGTTTGGCGGACATTTTTTGAACCGTTATGTGGCCATGCTGCTGGTGGCTTAGAGAATTTGTCCCTTCATCTTTTGGCTAGTCTTTATAGATCAATAAGCCTTTTATTTTTAGAGATCTCCTAGTCCCAAAATTTAAATTTACAAATGTATAGGAGTTTCATTTTCTCTATGTACATGTATAATATGTTTTATCATCTCCACTGGAAACTGGAAATATTCATTCACTGAACAATATTTGCTGAATACCTATAATATGACAGAACTCAATATTTCAAAAGTCTTGGGTTTAAAATGGTACACATCATGGTTATTACTTCTGTGAATTCGACTATAAATCTGTTAAGACAGTTGGTTAAAACAACTGAGTAAGAGCTAAAGGAATGGCAGCATAGGAAAAAAATTTGTAGAGTCAAGGAAAATTTTACAGAGGACGAACAACTGGTTAAGTTGTGAGGTTCAGTAGAACACGAGCTAAGGGCTGGAAAAATGGCCCATGAAAAGAGTTCTTGACAGAAAGATTGACTCTCTACTTCTGGAACTCTGAGCAGAGCAGAACTAAGAAGAGTGAAGATCCGGTCCCTGGCTCTCAGCAAAGCCTATGTAAATACTTTCTGTCCTGAAGAACTTTGCTTAAGGAACCCTTGGGACATCTTGATGGATCATCAACTGTAACAGAGTTAACGCCACAACAAAGTTTGTCATTTGTTTCAGAAAAAAGCACCAATATTTGACAGCCAATATGTATTGCAAAAACTCTAATTAATGTATCATAATTATAGAAACACCTGTTCCAGGTATGACAATATTTTTTTGTGGATTTGTTAAGCTGAGTGCATCAAGATTAACTTCTTCATTTAAAATCTTTAAACGAATAAATAATAGTCCTATGCTCATTCTTCCCCCTGAAATTTAAGACCAGTTTAAGTTGAAAAGGTCACAAATTTCATAGTTTTAGTAAAATCTTTCAGCAAACACTGACTCATAAGGTATTTATCATGCAAGTATCTTCTCTGAAATATATGCAATTGGTTCCCAATTTCTTACATGGAATTAAATGTTGGACATTTTTTTCTTGCCTGGAAATTATTAGTCAACTTTATTTGATGACAATGAAATAGTACATAAATTAAAAATAAGATATATAATAGATAGAATCTGTTTATCTGACTTGGACTTACAGAAAATGACTCTCTATGAAGCCATCTACTACCATTCAGTGACATATCTACTCTGGTTTTAAATATTCATCAAATGTTATTTTAAATTGTGATTATGATCAATTTTCCACAGATATATGGAGAATACAGAGATTAATGACATCTGAAATCTTTTAAATATGGATTTCATTGAGTCCTCATTAAACCAGCTCTATTACCTATTTGATTTATCACCTGATTTATGCTGCACACAGTAGCAACCTGAGGAAAAGCTACTGTCGAATAAATACACCATGGATTTCAGCTCTAAAATTCTTCAGGAAACCTCAAGGCTAAGATTATCTAATAGCTGAAGCAAAGAGCAAAATTTAACAATTACAGCTTTAGATTTTTGATAATTTAGAAAGCTAACTGAATACTTAAAACAAAACATATGTATATAAATTTTTCTATGATTGAAAAACAAGCCTATATCCACCTAGCTTTTATCTATCCTAACTCATTAAGAGGACTGGCCAATGGGGTAATGACTTCTTGGCTTTGTGCTTTGGTTTGTATGTGGGAAGCAATAGGGTGTAGGAAAGAAATGCAAGACTTCTGAAGCCACACTTGAATTTGAATCCTATGTTTTTAATTTAATTACTGCATGACTATGAGAAGCTTATTTAAATTCAGTATGTCCATATCATTTTCCGTATCAGCAAAATGAAAATATTGATAGTTCCTGGGAGAATAGAATGATTGAGTTAATGCAAGTCTTGCTTGCTTTTCCCCAATTACCAGGCAGGCTAAAGGCATGTTTCAGAGATGTTAGTACATATCCATGTACCCCTCCATGTCCCAGCTTCCCTAAGTTAGATTAGCTTAGAGCTGTGTGGCTACTCTGCCCATCAATTTTGAGCACCAGAGGTCTATAGACCAAAGTAGCTAAGGACTAATGTGGTATCTCCCTTCCTTTTGTCCACTCCATGGTCTCTTTGGAGACCACATTTCTGGTTATGTAGCTCTGATGCTGTACAACCCACCCTCTTCACCCCATGGCCAGAGCTTGAAAACAAGACATACAGGACAGCAGCTGCTCAATCCATGATGAACTTTACATGAATGAGAAATTCATTGTTTGTAATGAAATGAGGATAAGCCAGTGAGATTTTTGAGCATTTCTTGCCACAACACAGCGTAATAAGACACAACATGATAGAACTGATGCAATAGAAGAATAAAAGCATGGTAGGACTTCAAAGCAAGACGATATTAAATCAGCAATGGCTGCCATAGTGTTTTGTTTTCTTCAAAACAGCTGTTCATACCATCACACATAATAAAGTCAAACAAAACACAATAAAACCATTCCAACTGATGAATGAAAACATTAAAAAGCTTCAGAACTATGTAATGGGGAATCATTATTCCCCTAAAATCTTATGTACTCTTACCATTTCTCACACTAGGGAGACTATACAGTATTTACACATGTGAGTTTGGTTTATTTCGCTTATGAATATGGTCTCAAGTCATGTCCATTTATTTACAAATATCTCAATGTGATCATTCTTTATAGCTGAGTATTACTCCATTGTATAAAATACCACAACATTTATCCATTCCTCAGTTGATGGGCACTTAGGTTATTTCCAAGATCTGGCTATTACCAATTGTGCTGCTATAAACATGGGTGCACATATATCACTGTGGTATGATGTTCTCAGATCTTCTGAGAATATGCCTAGAAGTGGAATAGCTGGGTCAAATGGGACTTCAAACCCAGCTTTTTGAGGAATCTCCAGACTGACCTCCACAGTGGTTGCACCAGTCTACACTCCCACCAACTGCAGAAGAGTTTCTTTTTCCCCACAACCTTTCCAGCATTTTTTAGTAGTTTTTTTTTTTAATCCTGGCCATTCTTTCTTGAGTGAGATGGAATCTCAGTGTGGCTTTAATTTGCATTTTTTTTAATGACTAATGATGATGAACATTTTTTCATGTATTTATTTGCCATTCGTATTTCTTCATCTGAGAACTGTGTATTCATCTCGGATGCCCATTTTGGGATTGGGTCTTTGAATTTTATGGGTCTGATTTTTGTTAATTCTTTATAAGTTCTACACAGAAATCCTTTGTCTGAGGGACAGTTCACTAATATTTTTTCCCAGTTTGTGGGTTTTCTTTTCACTCTGCTGGAGATCTCTTTCAACATGTAGAAACTCTTTAATAAGATGTGATGCCAGTTATTGATTCTGGAAAGTATTTCCTGTGCGGTTTGGTTCTTGTTCATGAATTCTCTACCTACCCTTATGTCTCCAAGATTTTTACCAACTTTGTCTTCCAACAGATTTAGTGTTTCTGTTTAACATTTACGTCTTTGATCCATTTAGATTTTAGTTTAGTACATAGTGATAGGCATGGGTCTAGTTTTAGTTTTTGGCATATGGATAGCCAATTTTTCCTGCACCATTTATAAAAGAGACTATCATTCTTCCAGAAAATATGTTTGGCCCCTTTATCAAAGATAAGGTAATTAAGTGTGTTTGTGGTTGTGGTTGTATCTTCCAATCTACTCTATTGATCTTCAGATCTTTTTTTGTTCCAGTATCATGTTGATTTTATTACAGTACCTTTGTAGTATAACTTCAAGTCAGGGATTGTGGTGTCTCCTGCCTTGCCTTTGCTGCTTAGAATTGCCTTTGCTATTCTAGGTCTCTTCTGGTTCTAGATGAATTTTAGGAGTGATTTCTCCAGATCTATGAGGTATGTTAGTGGTATTTTGATTGGGATTGCATTTATCTGTATAACAAGTTTGGGAGAATGGCCATTTTCACAATATTTATTCCTCCTATCCATGAACAACAGATGTCCTTCCATTTTCTGAGGTCCTCTTCAATTTCTTCTTTTAGGGTATTATAATTTTTCCTGTATAGCTCTTTTGCTTCTTTTGTGAGATTAATTCCTAAGTATTTCATTTTTTTGGATGCTAGTGTGAAGGGTGTGGCTTCTTATTTCTCTCTCAGTGCTTTTGTTGTTAGTGTATAGGAATGCTATTGATTTCTGAGTATTGACTTTGTATCCAGCTACATTGCTGAATTTATTTTCTTAAGACACCTGATCTCGCATTCTCAGGTTTACATCCTCCCTAAATATTCACAGATAAAAAGGCATCTATTGTTTAATGATTTATGCCCTTCCCATGGCTACACATGCACTCACTCCTGGAGCCATGGTTCCAAAATTCAGTGATATAAATTAGAACCTGGACAGCTGATGAGCACATGGCTTATCTCCACTAACCTTAGGGTCAGTTTCCAGAAGCCATGATTCATTAAGTTGTTCTCAGCTCTGATTGTGCACTGGTATCACCTATATTATTATTAAATTGTCACTCTTGAAAGACAGATAAATGGACAATGAGGGCCATATTCATGCTTTTCTTCAGTGCTAACCACACTGCCAGTGTTCTGAGACATAAAAAGATGGTGCAGCTAATCTACATTGTGTTTGTGGTAACATTTGTTGTTCTTTGGTGTTCATTAAGTATGGAGCTCACACAAGATGAATTACAAAAATTATTCAGCAGGAAATTCTGCTTTGTTGAAGAGGAATTACTCACCATTTCCATTCAGAATACATTCTCATAGTAAAGCTAGGAAAATCTATGTAAATTCAATGTCACCCGTGATATAGTCCCCGGTAATCCTGAGCTCTCCCTAAAGTTTGCAAATGGCACTGAGATTTCTGGAACTAAAATAAATTCAAAATATTTCTGAAGTATTTATAGGCCAGACAGTTTATAGGGCAACTGTACTAATAATAATGTATAAAATTTATGTACAATGCAGTGAAACAGTGTTAATTGTCATGCAGAATTTTTGAAGTAATGAAACACAGGACGTTTTGATAACTTTTCCATGTCTTTCCATTCCCTTATTTCTCCATCCATTTTGAAGGACAGTTTTGCAGGGTACCTCAGTCTGGGTTGGAAGTCTTTTTCCTTTATGATCTGAAATACTTCACTCCATGCTCTTCTTGACTTCATTGTGTTGAGAAGTCTGCTGTGATTCTGGTAGGTTTTCCTTTATAGGTGATCTGTCTTTTCTCTCTAACAGCTTTTAGGATTTTGTTCTTATGGTGGATTTTGTTGGATTTCTGGGATGGTGATTATTATGTGTCTGGATGTAGTTTTATTTTGGTTATGGCTATTTGGAGTTCTATATGTTTCACTAATCCATATGTCAGTTTCCATTCTCATGTTTGGGAAGTTTTCAGCTATTACTTCTGTAAATATCCTCTTGATATGATTTTGGCTGTCCCCTTCTTTTTCATTTATCCCTATTAATCTTGTTTTACTTTGCATCATCTTGCAGGTGTTGAATTGTTATTTCCTGATTTTTTGTTATTTTTAAAAGACCCTTTCTTTCCTGTTCACTAGCTGCAATCTTTTCTTTGAGGTCTGAAATTCTATCTTCACTTTCATTGAGGTAGTTTTGGCAACTTTCAATAGAATTATTCATTTCCTGTATATCTCTTTGAATCTGCTTCATGCATTCTGTTTGTTTCTTATAGTGTTCATTCAGGGATTCTATCTGTTTGCTTTGTTCCTCTAATTTTTTTAGCTGTGTCTTCATTAGATGTGTTCAGTATTTCTTTCACTACTTTTATCATTGCTTCTTTTACCTGGGAAATTATTTCTGATTTGAGTTTCTCCATAGCTTCCCTGAGTTGCTTCTTTATTTCAGTTGATATCATTTCAGTCATTTCAGGTATATGGCCTCTATTTTCTTCTATGTACATGGCTTCTAGGTTTTCTTGTGATGGGCTGGAGATTTGAGATTGCCTTTTGGTCTTTTGTTTTGTCATTTTCCTATATTTCCTTGCTTTGAGCAGTGTTCCAAAGCTTCCCCTGGGTGTGCTGGGAATCACCTCCTGCACCCTCACCTCCTGGGACTGAATGAATGTCACTGAGTTTGGCCCAATCAGGCCTGCAGGACTTCCCAAGCCCAGTCCAGTGTTTCTTGGAGTTGGGTGGGAACTCAACCACTAGGAACACTGGTCTCAAACTCTCCCTGGGCCAGCGCCAGAGGGTTGAAAGTCCCCTGTGTGGTCCTGGCCTCCCAGACTGAAAGGAGGCTGCTGGGTGTCAAGACCCTCTCTCCTCCCTCCAGTTGGCACTGGCCTCCCCAGGTGCAGCCCGAACTGTATTCTGGAATCAGAACTCTGCTTTTCCAACCTTCTTAACTATTTTTGTATTGTTTTCTCCTTTCCTCCTTCCTTTTGAACAGTTTCTTCCCATTTCACAGTATCTATTGTACATTTTTGACCTTATTTACACTTTCAGGTTCTCATACCAGGGAAACAATCTGATGTTTACACATGTGAATCTGATTTATTTCACTTATGAATATGGTCTCTTGTTGTTTTCACTTACCTATAAAAGCCCCTCAAGTTTATCCTTCTTTATAGCTGAGTAGTACTGCATTGTATAGAGATCACATCTGTTTTTATCCATTCTTTGTCTGATGGGCATTTGGGTTGTTTCCAAGATTTATCTATTACAAATTGTAATACAATTTATCTATTACAAATTGCTAAAAAATGGGTGCACATATATTACTGTGATAGATGTTTTTAATTCTTTCAGGAAGATACCCAAAAGGGGAAGACCTGGGTTGAATGGGACCTCTATTCCTAATTTTTTGAGGAGTCTCCATACCAACTTCAACAGTGGTTGCACCAGTCTACACTTCCACTAACAGTAGAGTCCTTCTCCTTCACTTTAGACCAATTTTAGTTTTTGTATGGTAGTTAAAATACTGTCATAGCCCTTCAAGAAATAAACATATATACTTAATTTTTATTATATGACTTCTTTGATTTTTGCAATGAATTGTTCTGTTTTGTAATTAATAGGTACCAGGCTAATATATGCAATTAAAACCAAAGACTCACCTGAAGAATTTCAGGTGCCTATTATTTGGAAAAGAGATATTTTTAAGTTTTAAGAAGTAGGAACTAAGAAAGCCCTGAAGATACAAAATTCTCTTTGTTTTTGGTTTTATTCTTGGTTACTTGTTATTTTTTATCTTTGGTATGGGAAGGGTAAAGGTGTCAAAAAGGAAATAAAAATTGCAGCATTTCAGTATGAGGAGTCTCTGAAACTAGAAATAGATCTGTCATCAAAGAAGAAAAGTTCTCAATAGAGGCTGTGACCCAATACCATGATTTCCATTGAAGTGACCTTTTTTTTTTTTAAAGAAAAAAGGGATAAATAATAAAAGGGAAGGTCAAGGTAATCAGGATGTTATCTCTTGGTTTTCCAAGACAACAATGTTCTCCTTCCAGAATTAACCATGAAGTCATCCTTTTAAAGAATATTTTCATAATTATGGTACAAATTGGTGACTTTTCCAGTAATTCTTGGGTTCTAGTTATACCATGTTATGAATTTGTACCAGTTAGAATATTTTACTGAATACAGTCCACTTCTTTTAATTTGGAGTGTCTACATGTTTTTACTGTCTTTTTCAATATTCCTGAAAATTCTCTGGACTTAAAATCTTGCACTTTTATTCCAATAAACTAAGACAAGCCCATGCAACTTCCATGTAAAACAATTAAAATGCTATGACTGGCTTCTCTTGATTCCAGACTTGGTGACAGGTTACAAATGTGAAAATGATACAACATTTTATTTCCTATACCAAATTCTGCTATGTAATCGCATAGCTAATCTTTCCCTTGACATTTGCTTTGTCCAAATTTGTATGGGCTGTTTTACAAGACAGCACCTAAGAGAATTGTCTTTTCAAGTTATAATTTTATTATTAAAATTTAAAACATCAGTAATAAACTTGTGTGGCTCAAAACTCAAGAAGTATAAAATGGTTGGTTGTGGGAACTGTCTCTCTGTTCTCATTCCATCCCGTTTACCCATTTCCCTCCTAGAAGCTCTAGTGCTTCTGTGTGCTTCCAGATGGAAGAAATGTATTTTTAAATAGGTGAAGAAAAATGTGAAGTCACACACATGTATGCATGCAACCCCACACACTCTTTATGAAAAATGGTAATATCCTATGCTCTTTTCTCATTTTTCTATTCAAAATATATTTAAGAAAGTACCCCACCTCATAGAAATTTTATTTCATTTTATTTTCACATTTTAAACATACACAGAAAGAAAACTACAGACATCATAGTTAAGCAGCTCATTGCTTCTCAAGCGTAATATTATTGTGAATGCACATAATGTATCTGACTGTGCTTATGTCATCCGTTTCTGGGGCAGGAAACAGATTTTGGACAGACTCACTCGAAGCACCTAGGCACAGATTTCCCAGGGCCTACTGGGTGTTCAGTATCACCAAACACTCCGAAACTGAATGGCATAAAACAGCAGTCATGTACAATTCTCCGGGTCAGTTTGTAGCTTTCCCTGGATTATATACACGTGACTGGGTCTCTGGTGAGGAAGCTCACAGTGGCTCACAGGAGGCAAAGCAAGCCACTCACCTAGTGGCCGGAAAGCAGAGAGTGAGGAGAGGTGGAGTCCTTCAGTAGTTCTTGAGGGCAGCTCCCAATGGCCTAAATAATTCTCTCTCTACATGAGTTCCCCCCTAAAGTTCCACCATACTCCAATAACATCACCCCAGTCATTAGGCCTTTCATACAAGGCCTTTGCAGGTTCTGGAATGAAACCAACCCATGTGAAACCAACCTTCTTGGAATAAAATCCTCTTGGAGGCTGCATTCAATTGTTAATGTTTCATTAGAATTTTGGAATCTATGTTTGTGGAAAATATATCAGAGTACAATTTTTTTCTTTCTTGGCATATGACAATTTAATATCAAGAATTTAATAGCTTTCTAAAATGATTTTTGAAAGAATTTTCAAATTTTTGAAAGAATTTTACAATGATAAAAGTTTGTGTTCAGTAAGAAGATATACAAAGAACTATTTTTTTCTAAGTAAAGAATTCTAGATTAGTGCTTATTGTCTTTCAGCATTTAAAAAAACCTCACTAGGCCGAGGATGGTAGTACACATCTTTAATTCCAGCACTTGAGAGGCTGAGGCAGGAGGATCTCTGTGAGTTTGAGGCCAGCCTGGGCTACAAAGTGAGTTCAGCCTGAACTGTATAGTGGTATCCTATTTCAAAAAGATTAAAAAAAAATCCTCATTGTCTTGGGTCTGCCAATAATTCTTTTCAAAAGTCACCTGTCAGTCTTATTTTTGTTCTTTTATAAGTAGCATAGCCTTTATCATGTTTTTAAAATTTTCCATTCTGTATTCATTTTAACTATGCTGTACCACAAACCAACCAGTAAACATAAGAACTTTTAGGGGAAAAACCACATCCAAACTGGTGAATCATCTTATTTCAGTGAGGTATCCAGTGGTTTTAAGACTATTTTTCTGCATGGCATGGTGCATATACCTGTAATTTCAGTACTCAGTAGCCTGAGGCAGGAGCATCGCTGTGAGTTCAAGGCCCCCCTGGGCTACACAACAAGTTCAAGGCCAGTCTGAACCACATAGTGAGACGGGTCTGTCTCAAAAATTAAAACAACAACAATAAAAAAAGACTATATTTCTGACTTTATAATGGATAGTCTCGTTCTGCTAATTCCTTGAGTTTTGTTCTCAGGGTGCCAAATGAAAACTCAGAGTGTCTCACACACGTTCTTGAGAGGTCCTGCACTTTGTATTTCAAAAAAAAAATCTCTCCAGCACTGTGAAGCTACCGAAAGCTCTACACTTATTGGCCGCCACTTTCTGCTAAGTATCTCCTAGTTAGAGCGGATTAAGAATCACCAATGACTTCATGGGAGAAAGCTTCATTCTGTCAGTTTCATTTACCTCTAATTCTTTTCTCTTAGCACCTTAGCTCATGGATGTCTTGGCAGCTCTGAACTCCATTTTTTTCTCACTGGATTTTGAAAACAACTCTCAGCCTGTCTCTTAGTAGTCTCTTTTTGCTCACTTTCTTTACTTCTTTGCCTGTCTCTGTTGCGAAATGGCAAGCTCCTTGAGTCATCTGTTTTTCTTCTTTTCTTTAAAGTCTTGGCTACCTTCATACCTCTCTGTTGCCTTCAAATTTCTTTTTTTAATCCAATTATTCTGGTTTATCTCAGTGGGAAGTTTTCTTCACTATACTGTAACACCCAAATGCCAAAGTGGAATGCATTTTTCTTTTATTTTTTTCTCAGCTACATAGTATACCATTTCATAAATACTCTAAAATTTCTTTATGCTTATGGATATTTATGTTGATTTCAATATTTGCTATTGCGAACCATAAAACAGTGAGTAACATTATATGCACATTACTTCACACATATGAAAATATATATGTTATCTAAATTCTCAGAATCCAATTGCTTGATCAAAGGGAATGCACATTTGTGTTTTGATATACATTGCCATATTGTCTTCTACAGAACTTATACTAATTTATCTTCCAAATATTGTCTGAGCATGCCTATTTTCCTACAGCCTAACAATGCAATGTGTTACTTTAATTTCTGTATTTCCAATTTGGTAGCTAAAATTGGCATCTCATTATAGTTTTAATTTGCAATATTCTTATTGTGTGAACATCTTTCATATGGTCAAAGGCTCAATTTAACATGCTCCTCTACAGATCTGTTATAGGTGATCAACATTTCTCGGCGCGTATTCCACTAAAGTCACAGGAAATTTTCTAAAGAAAAAAAACATGTCTCATATTTCCTGTTTTTGGAATTTCATGAAAAAGTCTCCAAATTTAAAAAAAACCTAATTTTACAGCTTTTACTGTCGATATATATATATATATATATATATATGTAAAAACTAATTATAAGTGTGTGATTAAGTGACATTAAATAAACTTACAATATTGTGTAGCCATCACTGCCACCTATGTTCAAAGCTTTTTCATCATCTGCAACAATAATTTTGCTGCAGATGATCAAAGCGTCTCCCTCTTTCCTTTGGCATCACGGCACCTGATAATGTCCACTTTTTGCTCTATGAATTTGTCTAGGTTGTTCATACAAGAGAAATGATTTTTTGAGTCTCTGCATTCATTTTTCTTTGATATATGTACAGATACATACCTAGAATTGGAATTGGTGAGCTATCTGGTTTTTCATTTAATCATTTAAGAAACTGCCAAATTATTTTCCATAACAGCGGAACCATTTTATATTCTCACCAGAGATAATAATGATTCCAATTTCTTTACATTCATGCCCACATCTGTCAGTTTGCCATTTTCCTTTTTAAAGTTTTTATTATAGCTATGTGAATGGGAAGGAGGGGTATTTCACTGTGATTTCAATTTACATTTTCTAATTATTGATATTATTAACCATCTTTTCAAGAGCTTATTGGGTAATCAAATATCTTATTTGGAGAATTGTTTATTCAGTGCTTTGCCCTTTTTTCCTATTGTTTTTTTTTTCTTTCTCGTTGTTCTTTGTTACAAGATATTCTTCCTGTATTTTGCATCTTTTGTTGTTTTTTTGCTTTGTTTTTGTCTTTTTTGAGACAGGGTCTCACTATGGAGTTCAGGCTGGCCTTGTGCTCACTTTGCAGCCCAGGCTAGTCTCAAACTCACAACGATCCTCTTGCCTTAGCCTCCCGAGTGCTGGGATTGCTGGGATTACAGGTGTGCACCACCACATCTGGCTTTTCTGCATGTTTTATCCACACAAAATTTATGACCTATACATATTTTATCATGTTTACTAAACTTTTTGCTTTATTGATATCCTTTGATGCATAAAACTTCCTAATTTTGATCACATCTGAATTACCTATGTTTTCTTATGCTCTCTGTGCTTTGGGTATCAACTTTATGAAGTTGTTACAAAACTCAATGTTATGAAAATTTTTCAAATGCTTCAAGTGTTTTGCAGTTTTATCTATTCTGTTTAGGCCTTTGATATATTTTGAGTTAATTTATGCATATAGTGTATATATATATATATATATATATATATATATATATATATAATATTCCACATCTTGTATGTGACTATCTAATTTTCCTGGTATTATTTGTTGAAAAGACAGTCCTTTCCCAAGTCTTTGATCTTGGGCTCTCTGATCTATTCCACTGGTTTATATTTGTATGGTATCCCAAAACTGGACTGTTTTAATTAATAATAAATTTGTAATAAATTTAGAAGAGAGGAAATGAGTCCTCCAGCTTTATGGTTCTAAGACTGTTTTCACTATTTTTTCACTATTTAGAGGCCCTTGAAATTCTGTGTGAGTTAGAGTGGGTTTTCCTCTAGAAAAAAAAAAGATTGTTCGAATTTCAATAAGGGTTTGGTGTCATTACCAAATCTGTATTTCTCATTTGAAATTACTGGCATCTTAACAACATTAATTTAGGACTTCCTATTCATTAACATAGGATGTTTGGTCTTCTTTAATTTCTTTCAGCAATTTCTTTTAGCTGACATGTCTTTTACTTCCTTGCTTAGATTATTTTTAAGTGTTTTATTATAAATGGAACAGCTTTCCTAACTTTCTTCTGGGGTTGTTCATTATTGGGTTATAGAAACAACTTTTTCTGTGTTGATCTTGTACCCTGACATGGTTGAATTTTGTTTGTTAGCTCTAGTAGCTTCCTGCTGGATTTTGTGGAACTTTTAACGTATTAAATCATGTCATTCTGAATTGAACTGGTGCTTTATCTTCCTTTCCAATTTGGATGTCATTTATTTATTATTTATCTTTTATAACATCTTTGCTTAGAACTTCTAGTAAAATATGGAATTGCAGTGGTGAAAGAGGGCACTTTTGTATTGATCTTGATTATGAGAAGGGCTTTCAGACTGACATTTGAATATGGCCCATTTAACTTTGTTTTAATTCAAAGTCTTCCAAATTTGTTTGACTGAAGGGTAAGTTATTCATATTGACCAATATTTATAAGCTGAACATATGATTTAGGCATAGATTAATACCTGGAATGAGCCTATATTATCTGACAATAAGAATAAACATTCTGTGTACACAGGAACACATGATGTTCAGATTTCAATTTTTGATTCTGATATTTTGACTCTTATCATTGAAAATGTGTATTTAAAATTTAATTTTCATGTAATAATTGTACATTTTATGGGTGAAGTGAGGAACTTCAATGCATATAATTGATGTATAAAGACCACAACAGTGTAATTGATATTTCCATCACCTTCAACATTTATCATTTCTGTGCATTGGTAATAGTCAAACTCCTTTGTTCTAGCTATTATGAAGTATACAACTTATTTTTATTAATCATAGATATCCTAATGTGCTGTAGAATATTGGAAGTTATTCTTCTAACATGACTGTTTCATTACCATTTAACCATCCTCTCTCCTGATGCCTTCCCCAGGTTCAAATAATCACTATTCTATTATGTATTTCTATGACATCCACTTCTTAGCTTTCACTATAAGTGAGAATATGAATCTTTTCTTTCTGTGCCTAGTTGATATAATATCTTCTATGTCCACTCTCCTTGCAACAAATGACAGAATTTCATTTCTTTCTTGACTAAATCATATCCCATTGCAACAGCCATTTTTATCTGTTTGATCAAATCTTCCATACACTTCAACTTATTTTACAAGACAATTTTTAAAAATGTAACTTTAGTTAATTGATCAAGAGACTATGTCTACAGATGAAAATGCAAAGAATTAATTGTAGATGGTACTATTAATGAAAAGGACTTGTCAGGGTTTTCAGGGAAAACAATTTAATGCAGGACACATAATTTATAGTATTATTTTATAATAGTCACCCAAAGAGTCAAACACAAAAGAGTGCAGGAAATTTGTCTATACACTAAGACCTAAATAATTCAGCTGAATGCCTGGATCCTCCTACACGAGTTCGACTCAAGACCTAAAGCCCACAATAATGTCTCATGCAATTCTGTTTCAGGCATCCGCAGTGGGAAAGCCCAAAGGTCAGCAGTGGAAGCCAGAAAGACTGTGCCAGATGGATGAAGAATCTGTGCCAGCAGGCTGAGGGTTCTGCACTGAAGCCAGCAAGCGAAGCTTAAAGTAACTAGAGCTCCCCCGAAAGGTACCACAGTCATCCTCAGCAACAGCAAGGTCCTGAGCTCCTCTGACGAGGAGAACAGCCGAGTCCATATCACGAAAGAAACTCATCAAGCTCCTTCAGAGGAACCAACGGCAACAGGAGATCCAACGACAACCAGGAGAACCAACAACACTACTTCTTCCTCTCCGGTTCTCCTTTTTTATATTAGCAACAATCCCCAGGTGGGCCATCCACACTCCGTACCATGGTGATTGGTACTGTGTCTCCACCACAGGCCTGTAACACACATTGGCTGGGTTTCTGCTGTTGTTTGATGTGGTTTCAGGAAGTCATCAGGAACAGTTTGCTGCTGAAAGTTTTATAATTTTCCTTTTAGAGAGTATTGAAGTTGATGCACAAACACTGAGCATTTTTTCTTGCCAAAAAGTTCTTTATTATATCATCTTTAGTCCAACCAGTACCCCTTATTCTCACCAAACACCACATCTCCATTACATACTCTGTCTCATAAAACTCTTAAGAATGAGTCTGCCAAATTCCCTTCTGAGGAAAAGAATATGTGTGTGTGTGTATGTATATGATAGGCAATTATCTATCACATATGTAACTATTTGATCACTATTAATTCATCAAAAAGGTTTGCACTTTCATAGTTTGATCTTTTTTATGTGTACATCTTGTAATCTGAGCAACTACTTTGAAGATGACAATACGCAATATATTAACCATTGTTAATCTTCTATTATGTTGTTTTGAGATTCTGTATAATCGTTTTTATTCTTTTTTCATTTTAAAATTTAAAAGAAGAGTAAATTCTCTTCTGAGAATACTACACTTCCTGATAGTTTATAGGTGAGTGACAAAGGGCAGAAAACAAAAAGATGAATAAACAAGTGGCCTAAAGAAATGAGAGTTCCAGAACTGGCAGCAGTCTAACAAGCAGGCAACTAAAACTGGCAGCAGATAAGTCATCAAACAATAGTGTCAAAGTGGCCTCCTCAGAACTCTCCAGCACTGCAGGCAAAACTGGATGAAGGGCACTTGTTTTGCGATTTAGTTGTAAAACTAAAGATGGAGACAGTTTTATGATCTTTTTGTTCCATGGATGGCTCTGTCTTGCCTTGTTTTTCCATAAGTTTTATCTGTTTTGTGAAGGTTGAATTTAGTCAATCGGTGGAAGAAATGTTAGGCAGTCTGTCAACCACTCCATATTGGCATCCTCACATCTTCCTCAAATATATGAAACACTTTACTTCCTTAGTTTGAACTCCTTGTCTTTCTGCTTCCCAAATACTTAGAGCAGTTTTCACCCCTCATTTATTTAGATGTCTACTCAGAGAAGCCTTCCCTGGCTTCCCTTTCTAAGCTACTCCTCAACATTTACTATCCTTTTGCCTGTCTTATTCTCCTTTATGGGCCTAAGCACAGAAGTGAATGCTCACTGGCATGTTTGTTACCTATTCATCCACCTAAGCTCCGCAAGGGCAAGGTTTTGCTGCACGTACTGCTACATTGCCAACACCTAAAACAGTCCTCAAATACTTGTGGGCATTTAGAAGATATTTTCTGAAAAATAAAATGGTAACTAAACCGATGGAAAGTTATTTAAGAAGTACAAGGAATCTATTGGCTCATTGAAATAAAAATAAGTAAGTTCATACATAACTAGACTGAGCTCCAATACAGAGTCTTTGGTCACACTCTTTCTCCACTGCTCAGATCTGCTTTTCCCTCGCTGGCTTCATTTCTTAGCAGACCTTTCCTTCCATGGTCCCTGACATCACTAGGCTATGTCATGCCAGATCCAAACATCCAGAGCAGGGAACACACATCTTTCTCATAGCACCTGCAGAATCTTGGGGTTCTTTGGTGCGTTGATCAGCGTACCTGAGCTAAGTATTCTGGCTAAGGAATGGAAAATCATTACTAGGGTAGGTCACTTGTCTCCCTCCCAATGATGACACAAGCCAGTTATGGGAAAAGGTAGTTCTTCATAGAACATCAAAGTGTGAGTATAAAATGATGGATGAAGGAATGCTAGGAGGGCAAAAGCAATACACTATATCCCTTAGAGTGCAATGGATTATTTTCCTTAGAGATTCAAAAAGGGGAGAAAAAACCGAAGCTAATTCTTTGCTATCCCGTAGCAGCTTATTCAATTCAAGTTCTCACTTCTAGTAAACTAATATAAATAAATCAAGAATTTATTCTGAGGTAAAAGACCTTGCTTTATGCCGTGTTGTACCCAAGAAGTGCTCCTGAGACAGTCAGGCAATGGTAAGGTTGTGACACTTCACATGCTAAACACACACATGTGCCTAAGGTGATTCGCTGTTACCTTCTCTTCTGGGTGCCAGGAACTTCTCTGGATGTGAGGTCGGATTATACCCTCCAACTCTCTAAGCACCTCTCTGCTTCTGTCTTCTCCTCTGTTTTTAATATATTCTACGATTCGAGTGTCTGTCATCAGTTTCCTTTTCAACCTCACAAAACATGAATTCCTCAAGGAAGGGTATTTTCATCTCTTTTGTCCACTGCCTCATCCCTGGAGACCAGAACTGTGTCTGGTGCAGTGCATACTCAGGCTGTGTTTTTTGGATAAATAGATGGTGATGATTTGAGCCCTTGGTTCTGTTTATTTAATTTGACTCTGCTTTGTTGGCTATTATTATTCTATCTAATGTATTTTTTGATTATACCTTTAGACTATTGTAATATTTTCTTTCATTCTCATTTCTTAGCATGTCCTTAATTTTTATTGTGTTCAAAAGAATATGGCTTCTATCTAAAAATGTGTTTAAAACGTCTTCCAATATTGTTTGTAGCTGAACCAGTTCCATTAAAACACAGCACATGTGCACACGCGCATACACACAAGCACAAATACTAGCGACAAGCTATGCACTGCAGTTTTATAGCAATTCTCATTGTAATATGTGCCAGGGAAATAATGAGCCCCTGTGATCAGAGCTTTATTTCTTTTTTTTAATGCTCAGTTGTCATTAACATAAAGGTTTCCTAATTTGCTTTGTCAATTTTGTACTAGAAAAAGCGAAGAAGGGAAACTGAACTTGACTTACATCAGAATTAAATATTTAAGTCAAATAAGAAATGTTTCATAGTGGGATATGGCTTTTTCCAATGATCCCTAGGCAAGCTGGTAGAATTTTCCTGCCCTCCACCTTTTTCATGCTATAGACACAAAAAATTTAAAGGTAGAGTGCCTCTCTTCCGTAGCTTTATCTACTTTTCTAACTTGTGAACTGTTTTTCTACCTCACCAGCTGGTCTTCAAAGAAACTGGAATACTGACTGCTTGTCATAAAAAGTGAATGTAAGTTTGTCCCATTTCTCTTTTTATCACCAATTTAGAATGACCATTTTGAGTTTAGGAGTTGGGACTTTACATGTATCAATACACTTGCAATTCATGTTTTTTTCAGCAGCCCTAATTTTATATTCCTGCTTCATTTGCTTTTGATCAATTTGGATATAAAATATTTCAAAGCTTTTATGAAATATTATAAATAAACTAAATGAAATCACAGTATGTTTACATGACAGTCAGTCCAATACTCAGGGTTACATGGAAGATCCAAACAAAAGAGAGGGCCCTTTACATTCTTGAAGGACTTGCAGTAGTATTTGTTAAATGGTACCAGAGAGGGCCCAGGAGGCTGGATATCCCCCAGTCATCCCACTATTAGGATTCTGGAGACCATGTTGGCTGTTTGGTCCTCCAAAACCAGCTTACAAACTTTTCAAATATGAGAAGTTCCTTGTCAGGTCAGGCATTGTAGAACTTGTTCCAGTCCAGCTAGGCCATGTGGTTCAAATCACTTCAAAATGTCACCAATTTAAAAGCACCAGCAGTATGGCACCTTCACATTATATGTATGTATCTGTCCTGACTGGGTGGGTGGCAGCTTTAATAATTACAGTCACTGATCTGCAACCCCATCTCCCATCACTGAAGCCAGAAGATGTAAGAGCACAACTACAGTAGATGTCAGTGTTTAACATTTGTTGCCTGAGAAAATGCATAATGATTAAAAGTTGTCATGAATTTAAATACTAGTTTTAATTAATTTATTTCACATGAATCATGTCATTATCTAAATAGATAAAACAAGACTAAATATTTTTATCTTAATAATTGCATCAGGAAAAATCCTACATCAATAGGATTAGCCTCAGGATTATTACCAGAAAGCAAAATAGGAGATTTTATAATAAATATTTATGTTTTCAAAGAGATATAGAACCTCTGGGCAAGATTTAGATTATGTGAAAAAATGATAGAAAAATCTGAACACGAAACAAATAGGAATTACCGAAGAAAAATACATTTACTAAAGATCATTTAAAAATACTCAATAGAGAGGTTCAAAAGGAGCTTCATTCATTTCAGCTGAATGTAGAACTATTGAATGGCAATACTGATTGAGAAAATCATTCCAAATACAATTCTGAAAGAAAAACAATACTTTCAAATATAAAAGGCAAGCTAAGAGCCATGGAGAAATGGGAATTCAATTTAAAGAATAGTAGCATTATAAAGGAAAGCCTTAGAATGTAAGCAAAAGCCACACTGAAGGAAATTATAGCTGACAGTTGTCCATAATTGAGGAAAAACACGAGCTTTCACAGTGATGAAACATACAGCTCTACACAGATAAATAAAACAAAGTGTATTTAACTGATATAACAGTGAAGTTGTAGAAAATCTAAGAAAAAGGAAAAACTCGTAAAGCTGCCATAGGGAAAAGAGAGAGACAGTAAAGCATGACTGTCAGATTTGTATTAGACATCTCAGCAGCTGCATCAGATGTTATAGGACAACAATGCTATGAGAAAATCAGTGCACTCTCCCAGAACTCTCCCTCAGCCCAACGTGAGGATTAAACAGAGATACTTCTGATCATGTAGAGCCCAGGTGCATGTATTACCCACAGAGCCTACTTCAAAGAACTTCAGGAAGACTACACAGCAGTGAAAGGGAAAATGACCCCAGCAGTGAGGCTGGCCTGCAGCAAGCAGAAATCTAAAGGAAAGAAAGCACCGAAAACAAATTAAGTATAAAACTTAGGAAGAGGAAGCATGGTTGGAAGAAAGGTGAAAGATAAATATAATGAGATAGAAAATGAGGTGAGAAAGACAAATAAAAGAACTTTTTAGAGCTAAGATAAAAGGAAGGCAATATATGGTAGAGCTTAAACTTGCAGAAGAGGAGAAGGAGAAAGGAGCAGCGGGGAGAGAAGACTTGAGCACATAAGCATAAGTATAAAAGCAATTGAGGTGTTAATGAGATGAACATCTGTTAAGAAAGTCACAACCCAGATACTGTGTATAACCTTTGAAGAATATGTTATTCCTAAATTACCTACCTTTTCAGGTCAAATAAAAGGATGCAGAACTTTCTTTTTTTTTTTTTTTAATTTTTATTTAGAAAGAAAAAAAACACCAAACAAAACAGAAAAAAGGGTAACAACAATACAGGATTCCCAAGGAAAAAAAGAAAAGAACAAAAAAACCCACTAAGAAATCACTAGTTGATAAATTATATACTGTCATCTTAGAAATAGTTGTTGAAGTTACAGAATTAAAGCATACAAAGTAGACATTCAAACAGTTAGACAATTAACAGTTCTGCTCAACAATTTAACAAAAACAGTAGTATGGTCATCTATCTTCCACACTTAAACATACATGCAGTTATATCCTTTAGAGCACTTTCTTTTGCTCTCTTTTTTACAGTAGCAATTATGCTTTTTGGGTTTTATTGCTCAAAAGGATGCAGAACTTTCTAAATCATCTTAAGAAACTAAAATATATGCTATGGGAAATTAGTATACTTGCTAATTTCTTATGATGCTTTTAATTATTACTTATCACAAGCATACCTATAAAATATATAAATATAAACTAAGATAATATTAGTAGAAAATTTGATAGTTTAAATATGCAAACAAGAATGACTGCATTTATAAATATCAACTCAAGCAGTAATAAGTAAAATATTTCCAAATTGAATGGATCTATCCAAATCATACACACCATGATTAGTTAAGTTTGATTTCATAAGTAACAGCTTAGTGTTAAGATATCTACTAGCTCATTAAATCAATAGATCAGAAAGTAAACAGCACAATACCCTCACAATGGATGTTCCACACAAGCAACTGAAAATACTCAACATCTGCTGATTTTTAACAATTCCATAGAAACTAGAGACAGTGAGAAATTTCCTTTACCTGATAAAACCAATAACTCCAAGCCCACAGAAGTGTTATCATTAAAATCAAGAATAGGACAAAAGTACTCACTATCTGTAGTATTAATGAGCAGTTTTGTGAAGTCTAGCAGTGTAATAGGAATGAAACAAACATAAAAAATTTATTGTAAAAGAGGAAATACAATAACTATTATTTATAGGTGATATGGGTTTATACTAAGAGAATTAATGAGGCCATGTTGAACAAATTTAGTACTTAAGTAAAGTAACAGGGCCCCACAAAATATATTAAATTTATTCTATGCCACCAGTTATGAGTAAAAAACATATTGGAAAATATTCCTTCTTAAAATATTGCAAATAAAAGTTGCCTAGAGAAAATACCAATAAGGGATATTTAGTACTTACATAAGACTTCGGAGAATCTTGAATTAAGTCTATTTCTCTAAGATATATGAAGGGTTTCTTGAAGAAATAAGGGAAAACTACTATGAAATCAGACAGTCTCTCTCAATTATGGTACAGATTGATGACAACTTCAAATAAAAATCCCTATGAGATTTTTCAGAGTATGTAGGATCAGTAAAATGATTTTTAAAACAGCACAGAATAAATACATACTAGCTGTCAATAGTATTGCATAGGGTATTGTATTACCTGACTTAATCCCTATAAAAGTTTTAGTCTAAACTTAGGCTCAAAAAAGTGAAATAATTTTCTAAGGGTCACACAACTGGGTAGAACTGAGACTCCAACATAGATCTGAAAATATTAATCCATAGAGGGAGATTTTTAATAACCATGCTACATATAGCAAGAGCAACAGATATTTAAATTTCTTGTATGGTGCTTGTATTAACAATCGTGTTTAGGTTTTAGAGGAAGAAATAATTTCCATTGAATGGTATTACTAGTATTCCATTTAAAGTCTATTCAAAAGGGGATACTCAGGCTTTCTTAACATACACTTAAAATAGTAGTCCTATGGAAAGTTGTTCTCAATGTATGACTGAATGAAACAAAATACAATGCACAGTAGAACAATGTATTTTTTGCTGAAAAATACTCTTTTATGTTTTTATGTATACAGATAGCCTTCTATATCTTTTATATATAACATATTTTATATATTCTATTTTATGCCTGACATATACAGATATAAAATATTTTATTCTTGTATGTTAATATTTATATTTATATGAAAATATATAAATGGTATGATATCAACACCCTAAAATATTAAGTTTGACTAATGCAGAATAATTTTGTCCTATTTGTATTTTCTAGTTTGTTTCAAAGTTGTAACATTTCAAAAAGACTATCTCTTTTTACATGAAAAATATAAAACACTAATTTTTCCCTCTGATTATCAGGTTCACAATGAAAAATTAAGTCAATATATGTTTTTCCCAAAGCCTGAAAAACAGTGGAGTATTAATAAAGTTATTTGGGTGATTTTATTTGTGAAAACTGTCAAATCCAATTACAATGATCCTTTGCAGTTATGCAAGAGCTAGGTGAAAATAAACCATGATTTTAGTATGGTAATCAGGTGAAATTATACCATGCATTTATTTTAGAAATGGGTCTTGTCACCTTCTGAGGCTATTTTAATGAATCTTGTGGGGGTTTTGTATTTTTTGTTTCTGTTTTTTGCAAACCTCAAAATGTGGTCCTGTGCAGCATGGCTTTCCCAGCCCCTTCATTTCTCCTTTTGCCTGCCTGCTGACTGCATGCCCTGTGACCCTGACATGCTCCACTAACACGCAGCACTCCTGCCGCAGCCAGGTTCTGCTTGGTTGTTTGAAAATGGCCAGCGATTCTTGTTCTCACCACGCACCTCTCCATGTTAACACGCATCTTAGCAAGACCTTAAATACAGACTTCTCCTCAGCCGCACTTCAGTGACACTCTCCTGTATCCTTTTTGTTTGTTAACTATAAAACTGAACAAATGGGACTGAGGGACTTTGGCATGGCTCCAAATCAGAGTGAAATGCATCCTGAATTGGCCCTTTGCCCAAAGGTATAATTTTCAGCTGTGAGTTGCCCTTAATTTTGAAAATCATCTTTGTAGCTTCAGATTTTTGAGAGGCATGGAAGCACTGTGACTGTTTACCAGGCAGCCAGCGTTCAGAAACAAAAACAAACACAATGTCTTGCTTTGTCCCTGCAGCCGACCAGACTTCTTTAGCTAGAAGATTCGACGTATTAAGAAATTTCAAGTGTAAATGGGCTTTCTCGTTACACAATCCCCATCATTATCTGGTTTCTTTAGGTCATTTCAACTCAGAACACATTAATTCCTTTTAGCTTGATCCCTGTTTTAAAACTAGATTTCTTTGCCTTTATGAATGGTTAAAGTACTTCATATTAGTTTCAATTACACTAGTGTAAATATCACATTATTCTGCGATGAAGGATAGCAATCAATGCTGCACATATTTAGTAAACATGAATGCCAGTATGCGTTAAACATTGCAAATGTACTGATAATGGCATTTTATAAGACTGCCTAGAATAAGGTCTTTCTGAACACCAAATTAGTATTTTTTATTATTGTTCTACAAGTAAAGTGTTTTTGTCTTAAATACCATCAGCCAAATGATTTATGTTCTAAATGAATTAAGATATCTCCTTCTTTGGGAAGATAATGCCTATAAACCTAGAGGAATTTTTACAGCTGCCATTTTTCATTTTATTAGATGTGCTCTTTTTCTATTTTACCAACTATATCTTACATCTGGCACTCTAAAAAATTGAATAAGTCCTATCAGTTAATCTTATACATCTTTTATTATCCAAACTGAAAAAGTAAACATACACCAAGAGAATTGCATATATTTACAAATTATTAGTTCTGAGATAAATACTTCTCATGGTGTGTGGAATCAGATTACCTGGCTGCTATTACACAGGTGTAGGAGTTAGTTAAATCTAGGTAGTAGTTGCCAACACTCTTGACAGTAATTGTTAGTTTGTGAACTATAATATATACATACTTATTGAGCCTAAATTTCTTTAGCGAAAAACGTAGGGACAAATTTCTTTTCTTTTTTTTTTTTTTTTTTGGTACCAGGGATTGAACCAATGACCTTGCACTTGCCAGGCAGGTGCTTAAGCCACTGAGCTAAATCCCCAGCCGACAAATTTCTTTTTTGTAAGGCTGTTGGAGCGAGGCATGAGATAATATGCCATCAGGTCTAGCACAGGATCTGATAACATTTAAGAGTTTTACTTTTTAAAAAAAATTCAGACTATGTAAGGATAAAGCTTATTTTGGAATTCTAAAAAGAAAAAAAATTACCTTCGTTGCACCATTTGATTTTTTTCTTGACTCTTTCCCTATTACGACTTTTGTAATTGAGGTACTGCATAATAGAAATGTTTACATTTTGCTTTAGTTCAGGTTACATTTAAATACCAGCATTTTCTGTGTTGTTGCATGTTCTTCTTTAATCCCTGATTTAGAATCTATGAACCATTTCCCTGTAGTTGGTCAGACTGATTCCAGTGTCTGGTGTTGTATGCAGTGCCATGGTAAACACCCTTGTCTCTAACTTTTGTATTTCAGAGTAGTCCCTCAGAATAGACTGCACTAGTCCTATCTTCTCTTTGTTCTATGTTCCAACAATTTTTGCCTTATTTCAGTTAATAATTATTTATGATTCTACTTTTTATTTTGTTTTGGTTTGTTATACCCTTTTCTTTTTTACTGTAATGGCTGGCTAATGTTCATAGTATGCATGTTTAATTTATCACAGTTTACTTTCATATTTTACCATTTTGTGTAGAGATAAAAACATTACACTTCTATATGTTCTTCTCTCCCTTGTGCCTGTACGCTATTTTTGCCATATATTTTCCTCTACATTTTGATAGCTACTACATTATACTGTATTTTTAAATAATTAATTCCCTTCTAAAGACATTTTATAAAGTAAGCCATCTAAAGTCTTAAATTTGACCACAAGTTTACTATTTCTATTGCTCTTCATTTCTTTATGTAGATATGTAAAGTCAAGTTTCCATCTGGTATCATTTATAATTTTCCTTCTGTCTGGAGCACTTTCTTTAATATTTTTTAGTAGGACAGAGCAGCTCAGGGTGAATGCTTGATTTTGCAGGTCTGCAAAAGTCTGCACTTTACCTTCTTTTTTGAAGTCATTCTTTTCTTCTCTCTCTCTCTCTCTTTTTTGAAGTCATTCTTTTCTTCTCTCTCTCTCTCTTATCTTTCTTTGTCGCTGTCTCTTTCACTATCTTTCTCTGTCTTTCTGTAAAAATTTCTAGGTTGACAGTTTTTTGTTGCTATTATTAAATATACCACTCCATTGCCTTGTGACTTGCATTGTTTCAGACAAGAAATTTGTTGTCATTCTTATTTCTGTTCCTCTTTATAAGTTTTTCCCCCTTGCTATTTTTTAGATTTCTCTTTGTCACTGGTTTCCTGCTTATTAATAACTTGACTATGATATTACTTAAAATTGAGGTACTTTTCCCTGGCATCTGTTGAAATTGAATCTATTGTTTTATTAAATTTAAAAAAGTTTTAACTTTATTTTGTTTATTTATTTACTATTTTTTGGTAGTATTGGGATCAAACCCAGGACCTTGCGTATGCTAGGTAATACTCTACCACTGAGCTTTTTAAAAAATACATATTTTTCTTAATTCTTATTCCCTATCCTATGCTCTGGGCACCATATTACATGTACTGTAGGCTGTTTGAAGTTCTTTCTACTCACTGATTCACTTGTTTTATCCTGTTGTATTTCATTTTGGGTAGCTTTTATTGCTTTTTCTTCATGCTCACTAATCCTCTATATTCTCTGAAAAACTGTTGATCTCATTCAATGCATCTCCCTCTTAAATATTGTAATTTTCACTTCTAATTATTCTACTTGGATATTTATATTTTGCATGTCTCTAGTGAACATGCTCTATTTTTCTTCTATGCATGAAATATGCATATAATTATTTTGTTATTTTCTATTCCTATCATCTGTGTCATTTCAGAATCTGCTTCTGTTGGTTTATTTTCTTCTCATTATGGGTTGTATTTTCCTCCTTCTTTGTATTCCTAGTAATATTTTGTTGGATTGTTACTTTTACCTTAGTGGATATAGGCTATTTTTATGTTTCTATAAATATTCTTGAATTGTGCCCTTGGATTTAGTTAAATTACTTTAAAACTATTTCAATCTTTCAAGGCTTGGTTTTAAGCTTTATCTTGTGAGAGTGGAAAAGCACTTAATGTAGGCCTATTTTTTCTTTACCACTGAAGCAATATATTTTTGAATATTTTATGCAATGCCCCATGAATTATATGGTTTTTTTATTCTGACTAATAGAATTATAAATTATTCCAATTTCTATATTATTTGTACTTATTTATTTTGTGGTGTGTGCTCATGTGTGAGAGATATATATTGTTTTCTTCAATTGAGCACCTGTTAATTACTAGGTCTCATAATATGCTTTTACTATCATTCTATGTGCGTATATTTATTTTTATATGTTAAATTCCAAAGATTTATTGCACTGAATGCTACAGAAAATGGATCAAAATAATACATGAACAAGTTTTAATACAAGTTTCCCACATATTGACATTGGTATTTATTCAACTGATCACAGATATAAAGTCCCTTTCTATTTCTCTTAATGGAGCCTTAAGAGTAACTTCCCGTAATTTTTCTGTTTTTTAGTAGCCACCACTTAAATTTGAGCATATATATGATCTTACTCCTCAGTGTTTTTATTTTTATAGTTTTTTATTTGTGCATTTTTTCAGTACATAATAATTACAATCTCTGTGGGGCATGGGTAAATGTACATAACACATCTTAATTCTTTTATCATTACCCTCCCTTCTTCTCTTTCCCCACCCTCCATTAAACCTCTCTGATGTTTGTAGTGTTGTATATCCATTTTGTTGATGAACTGAAGTTCAGAGAACAATGCTTAGATCACACAACCAGAAAATGACAGTGCTACAATTGGATTTCTTTTGTTGGTTTGAGTTTTTAATCTTTTGTGGCAGTTTTCTCTAACCTTTGATGGCTTCTTTAGGAACATATGCTAATTAGCCTGCAGTTGAAGACTTGAGAGAATTTCTTTGCAGTTCCACAATTCTTTCTATGCATACTCTCTTCTTTCTACATCTTTGTTCTAAGAAGTCTACACCTCCCTAAACTATCAACAATGATCCCTCAACAAATGGAGACCCTTAGCCTCTGTCCGGCATCCTCTTCCTTTACATGGCCCAGGTGCACTCTCTAGGACCTTAGCTGAGACAATTGCATGTCTCAGATCTTTTTTCCCCCTTCTTTCAGGAATGAGTACCATGTGCTGTCAACTGTCTAATATCTAGAATCACAGATCACGGAACACCTACTAATGACTATCAAATTTATTTTAACATCCCAACTAGATTTCTAAATGAAGGTCTGTTACATGATATGGCATGTGTTACAATTTTATTCTGAGTTTTTCTTTAAACTTTAAACTTTAAGTAATATACCCAAGTTGTCCATTGTGAGAAAAATGGTTTCACCAAAGTTTTGCTTTGCCTTGCCTTTGCCTTGCCTCAGTAAGGCCATGTAGTAAGTAGTAATGGGGAGAAAGATGAATTAATAACATTATAAGTATACTAATAATATTACTAACTGTAAAATAAAGGCAGGATTTCAGATATATACATCTTCACCAAGAGAATTCAACCAAAGTCTTACTTAAGAAATTCTACAGTTTTAATGATATTACTGGATGGTTTTGGTTCAATGCAATCTTTATGTTAATGAAAGAAGGAAATATTAGATGGCAGAAATAGAATATGCTATGTTATTGAGAGGGACTTGTTAACTAAGGAGAATACCAAATGCTTGCACTCTTCAAACTCAGCTTCATGTAAGGCCATGACCTCAATCAAGATCAGACCAGTGGACTGATAGAGCTGATACTCAATTCTGTAGACATCACTTCCTAATCACAAATCTAGACCACTTACTCATGACCATGATATTAAAACAAAGTCGATATACCAATGAACTAGTCATTAGTGATATAGAAACATACAATGTCACTTGTTCCACCTTAGAAAAATATTAGAGGTTAATGAAGTAGTGATGTGTAATGGTTTAAAAAACATGAATATGAGGTTGGTTTTGGACAGCAATTAATAGCAATTTTTCAAGGCAGAAAAGCTCAGAGACTCCCTAGTTCTGCAGTTTTCTGTTTTTCCTAGTGCTGAGGTTATGGTGCTTTCATGATTCAGATCACATTTTCTGGTCATGTGGTTGTCCTTACTGCTTAAGACTAGGGGATAATAAAACTCAGTTTCCTGCGTGGTAGATTTAAGGAGAATAAAGATCTAGAGACTATGGAAATTTATTGTGTTAAAGTTGGCTTTCCTTAGGCTTTACAATGGTTGATACATTGTGCTAACTTAATTTTAGAAGTCTAACTCAGTGATTCAGCAGTGGGCCAGGGTCCTCATTATGTAAACATCCTGAACTTGTATAAGAGGACAGCATGGAGATGGTATGAGTGCTACACCCCCCAAAGGGCCAGTGGTAGCCTGCATATAATAAAAGGGAGGAAAAGAGGCTTGCATGGCCCCTCCCTTTCTTTGCTCTTGTTGCTTTTGCTGTCTTCTGTTGCCTTGAACTGTTGCCCCTAGCAATGCCACTCTACCTTGGAGCCAGCTGATTATGGACTGAAACATTCACAAACTATGATCTAAATAAACCTTTCCTTTCTTAACCGGGGTGTTGAGTATTTTGTCTCAGCAACAAGAGAAACGTAAGACACTATTGAAATCAGTGAGCAAACCGTTCAAATAGGTTAAAAGAACAAGATTGGAGATAAGAAATCTTTACACATAGAATATAATTATAAATGCTAAAAGAATGTTTATATTGTGACAAGCATAAAAATTAATTTACTATAGAGACTAAATATTTGATTGTTTGACTAATTTTATGCATATTATTGTATTTCTGTTACTTTAAATAGCATTTTGAAAAACACATACAGAGATGGTAAATATATAACTGGTAACAAAAATGGCACAGACATAGAAACTGGCATATATTTTTTAAATATCTCCATGAGCTAGTTTTATATAATATGCAGTTGCAATCACAACCTGTAGTGAACATATAATTAAAAATATGATTGTGAAAGGCGCATTGTCATTAATCCCCCTCAAAATACCCCACCTCACTTTGGACACACTTATCCTATTGTTCTTGACACTTTCAGAAGCAGTTCTGCAAGATCATTGTGCTGTGCAGATTGACCTGATGTCCTCAAAGGATTCAAAACATTCACTTTCTATGATCCTTTTATGTTTAGAAGAGAACCTGAAGTTACATAGTGTCAAATTCAGTGAGTAAGGTAGATGAGGACTCATCATAACACTTGTATTTGAAAAAAAAAGTCATGTCTGTTTTGAATAAAGTCAAGACATCAAGGCTGCCGCAGAAAGTTACTCATGAAAGAGGATTTTCAGAGCTCCTTCAGAAAGTGGCAAGAATGGTGAGATAAGGATGGCTGAAGTGGACCATTTCAAGGGTGATTAATGGCAATATGTCATTTACTGTGCAGTAAATTTTTAATTGAACATCAACTGTATATTTTGATCACACATCATATATTTAAGTGCAACAAAGCTGGCAAGCACAAGGTCCTGAGTTTGATTCCTGGTACAAATAAATAATTAAATGCAACAAAGGACGGAACATTATACATTTCAACTAAATCAAAAAGTGTTATTTTTGTAATTTAAATGTCACAAAAACCACTTAATATATGGGAATCTAGTCCACATGGTAAATACCCATCTTAGTTTAATACAGTAGTATTTTGAAAGTGTTTAAGATGTGATATGTATAAGTACCAATTCCCCAAGATGAGTGTAATTACTACATATCAAAATATGTGCTAATAAAAAGAAGCTGACTTCAAAAGTGTGATTTTAAAAGACAACACACCATCAAACAATTAAGTAACTATGAAAACTATTACTTGTTGCACAATTCAATAAATTACTAAAAGAAACCCAATAAATATTTTCTTTTAAAAAAAGTCCAGCTCATTAACCTCTTGTTTGGAGTATCTACATATTATTTGCCATTCAGCCTAACACAATGAGCAGAATGCTTGCTTCCTGAAGATCCAAATTTGCCGTGCACGCATCTCTTTAAAAAGTTGCCCAAACTTTTATAAATCACTATATCTAAGAAAAACATAAGTTGGACATACTTAAATTGACTGGACCAGGGATTTGAGTATTAATCACAAACCATCATGAGCTTATAACTTCCTATGAAAGAGATCAATCAACATTGATTTGGCTGCAATAAAATTCTGCTGAGTATTCGATGATGGAAGCCTCTCCCATCATATCTTCTTTCAAGAAATAGGAACACTCTGGGAGGTGAAAGAAATTAAAATTAGTCTGCAGTTTGAGAAAATCTAAAAGGTATTTTCAGGTCCTCATGATAGGGGCTGTCTTTCCCCACCTGAGAATTCACAGGCATAGCTGTTGAGGCCTGTGCTACTTTGCATTCTTGGGTGTACCTAAAATAACTCCCTATTATTAAAAATAACATGAGTGTATCTTCTGAAACTCTAAGAACATGGAAAATAAACTCAATCAATATACTTTTTCAACTCTTGGCATACACTAAATAGCAGTCCTTATGTAGGTTTCTTAAACAAAAAGTGGTCATTCATAATATTGAATTTACGTGCATTATAGGGCACAGAAGAGAACTTCTTGAACGTGATGAAGATAATTTGGATGCAAGATAGCAGAAAGCAGGAGCAATAATTATAATAGTGGGAAAATAATTAAGATATTTCCCATTATATGATTATTATCATTGTTCTGTTTTAGCATTCTAAAGTTTCAAGCAAATTTCACAATATAAGAAAACAAAATAGAGGAGCATAAATATTGGAATAGAAGAGGGACTACTATTGACTGCTGATATCACTCAATAATTGTATATCTAAAAAATACCAGAGTATCAATCTTAAATCTATTAATAAAGCTAACAGAATTTCTTAAACTACAGGAGTAGTAAAAACTACTTGAGAATGAATAACTTTCCTATTTGCTAATGCTAAGTAGGAAAAATTCAAATAAAAAATCAGACATTTTTATTATACCTACAGAAACTTTAACATACTTGGGAATAAATTTAATAAGAAAATAGGATACACATAATAATACAGTGGAACCATATGATATATTTGTTTACCATATACAACTTGAATTATATTTAATTCTGTGTATTCTATATTATATATATTCCATGCTTCATTATATATATATAATTATATATATACAATTAATAGAGCTCTCAAACACATGTCAACCCTTTCCTTGGGTGTTCAATTTAAGAAACATCAGTCAATCTCATATTTAAATGAAACCCATTAATCTATATGACCAATATGCACTAATAAAAATGTGGAAAAGAAACAACAGTTTGTTTCAATACTGTAGGAAAAAAATGACTTGAAATTAATGTAAGGTGTTGCAACTGTATACTATACTTCAGAGTAATTTGAAGGATTTTCAAAGATTATTTTGACTATATTGTTGGTGCAAATGGAAACCAACCTAGGTAATGTAAGATTCCTCTGTAGCATGTAGTTTTTCTGAAAGATATTAGGTAAGGATAAATTGAGTTTAAAGTTGTGATATTATTAAATATTTGGATGTCTATTATTAAAATAAAGTGTGCAGTAGATTCAAAAGAAGCAGAAAACTGTCAAACTCCACTCCCTCCTCCACTCGTTACTGGAGGAGTCCTAAGGCTGGATGCTTAGGACTGCCAGACATCTGCCTTTCCTTTACTGCTTTTCGTCCTGGCTAACCGTGTTACAGAATCTCCATTATTAAGCAAATGGGCTGCTTCTAGGCTGCAGCACCACTGCAACCCTCTAGAGATACCACTTCAGGTGGCAAAGTAAACCAGTTTTCCTCTACCTGGGGGTGCACGTAGCACATCGGAGGCCTGGTCTGAATGCGTTCCCTGTAACGCATGAATGCTTTGGTGTGTGTGATGGAAAGATCACATAAGGCACAGGAGCTCACAAGGACAGGATAGAATGAGAAGACCCCCAGCACAAATGGGAAGAGGGTAGCACTCTCCTGAGACAAGGTCCATCACCCCCTACCCCACTCCTTGGGATTTTGGTGCCTTGTCCTGGAAAACAATGCTATTTCGCTTCCTCAGTCTATCTTCTACAATGAGAATAACACAAGCCCCTAAAACTTGCCAGCCATTGAAATGCTGTACATATGCCCAGGAGGTTAGTGCTGCATGGGAAGATACATCCTGGTTGGATATGACGGGAAACAACACGATGTAAATGTTACTCTGCCCCAGATGCATATAGACGTACATGATGCAATTATCATCCGAATCCCAATTGTCCTTTCTGTTTGCTTGTTTTTGAAACTGGACAAGCTGATTCTAAATACAACAGTCATCAAGAGAATTTTTAAAAAGGACTAGTGGGAGGTGTTTACTCTATCAGCTATAAACACATACGAAAAATGCTGCAACAGAAATCCTAAGGTATTGGTATGATGAATAAATCATGAAAATACATAGTAAACATATGCTTGCCATCTTTCAACTACAAATAACTTACTGAGTGTATAGTGTATGTGTCAGATGCTCTGGTAGCCATTGATTTAAAAACTATATATAATATAGTCACCATCCTCAGAGTTTACAACATATAATGGGTGAACTATAGACTGAATATTTACAAACTTTGAGGAATGCCACAGAGAAAAAATGTAATGTGCTATGAGACTTAAAATGAGGCAGTGGATCCTTGTGTGGGACCCAAGAGAAGCCTACTGGAGACACTGGCTTGAAAGGTCACAGCTAGGGTCACAGCAGCAGACTATAGTCCAGCGGTGAGGAGCTTGCTAAGTCAGAGCTGTATGGCTCATTGGAATACAACCTGCATAGCAGAATGCTCAGAAATGAGTTTGTTTAGGGGAAGATCATACAGAGTCTAGAGGCTGAAAGAACTTCACATTTCACCTTAACAGCCATGGAAAACACTTGAACGTCTTCATGATATTTCCTTGTCTTTTTATTGCTGTTGATTTATAAATTTTAATGCAGTATTGGTTAAATTACATCTCTGCTTTTCTTTGATACAGAAAAAAGTTTTAATAGAAATATCAGTAAATATTACTTATCTGGTATAAAAGTTCTTATGTCTGTATTATCAGTGGAAATTATTGTTTGTGTTTGGTATTTTTCTTTTCGTGGGCTTACTGTTATTTCCTTTCCTTTATTTTTATTAGCTTCATTTTATTTTCTTTTTAAATTTTGAGACAGTCTTGCTAAGTAGCCCAGGCTGGCCTTGAATTTGTAGTCTTCCTGCGTCAGCTTCCCTAGTTACTGGGACTGCAGGTTTGTGCTCCCATGTCTTGCTTTTTCATCAGCATTTATACATTATGTTTTAATTACCAACTGTCCTTCAACTTATATATCAAGGATGTGCTGATTTTTTTCTTTTT